>APFE031389976.1:9101-21093 GCA_000404065.3 Pinus taeda | reverse complement strand
CAGGGGCTCAATCTTCAAACCGTCACCTCGGCTTTGGGGTAAAAATGAGTGAAAAAATCCAAAGAATTATCCGCCTCTAAAAAAGAAGGGATAATTAACCGGATAAAAAAAACACTCCAAGGTGTACTCGTTTGCTGTTCGAGTCCCACATCCTAGGCCTGTTACAAATTCAAGAAAATCATCATACTAGCATCACTTATTACAATTCCCCGCAGGGTGTGGAATCTGGGTACAAAGAAGAAAGATGATGAGAAGATAGAAGGAGAGTTAAAAAAACTTTGTTGACTGATGACATCTGATGGTACAAGTGTCCTCTGGATCATCCTTGGGCATGGAGTCTTCACATAATCATTAGGTGCTACTTCAGTAGTCAACAGGCCCCAAACAGAATCTGACAAGAGCTCATTAAATTGCTAAGACTATATAGAAGGACAATCAGAGAATGAATCCCTAATATCATACACAACGAGTGCTTCTCTGGCCCAAAAACGTTCGGTTTATTTACCTACCTACATGAATTCTATGATCTAGATACTTGCACTCACTTAAATAAGGTGACTGTACTTCAATAAAACCCTGCTTTGAAAAAAAATGCAATGATGCAGCACCATTTGAGTTCTGGAAAGAGTTGAAGTCTGCTTCATTAGTGTGCACAGGAATGCCCTTATTGCCAGTGAACAGGTTTATGGGGGCAAAAACTGTCTAACAAACTGAACTAAAAATTATCCATGGTCATTCAGACAACTTCAATTCTATGATCTGGATACTTGTACTATCTTAAACAAAGTGGCCATACTCTAATGAAACCCTGCTAAAACAAATTGATGTAATCTAAGCGAAAAAGTCCTTTAGATAAACTTACAAACCTTTTATCCGAGGAATACAATGTTTCAATTACTGTTGTTCACCTCAGATTTTTGCAGTTCTGTACACTCAGAGAAAATGCACTTTGCCCGGATGGGTTATGGCCATAGGGAACTTGACATCCCCCAACTCTGTTTCTCAGAATTCCAAGTTCCTGATTCTCCCCCAACTCTGTTTCAATGACATGGCCAATTTGGAATTTAAAGCAACTGTCAATTCCCATTTTACAGTAGGGTTAGGGTTTACTGTTACAGACTGACAATCTCTTAGAATATGGCTGATTCTTCACATTTATATCAAACAGTGTCCTCACTTTTCCACCAAAATGCCATGGCCAGTTTGGAATTTAAAACCATGGTCAATTCATATATTAGCAAGTCTTCTCCTGAAAAAATATGCAAAATAAGGTCAGACAGGTAAACATGTACTCGCAGTGACTGAGTCAAATCCTCACCAAATGACTGATTGGGTCAAATATTACTTAGAGAAACACAAAAAGATGAAACAGATTTTGTATCCCCGAACTTTTTTTATATTTCTTAATATAACAAACGATAACAAAAAGGAACACAAGTATCCTGATGTAGTATACACATAAAATTATATATCCGTCCTTCACAATAAGGGCTGTCTGTTTTTTTATCTATGGTTGTTGAGCCATTAGAGTGCCTACATACAGTAATAACAACAGTACAGAAACATATTCAACATCATATCTCTTTATGCCTCGACTTACAAAACTAGTTGGAGAAGATGGGTGGCTTGCTGCCTTTGATGATTCGGAGCTGCAGGGACTGACACCATGAGGAATTATTATACCAGAGTCTTCATAGCAAAGCCCCGGGCTATTATTCCACAGGGTCGGCGCCTTTCCAATCTCCTGCAAAAGATCTCGGGAAAAACCATTGTGCCTGATAAATTATTTCCATTCAGATATAATGTATTCAAGGAAGGAATCTCCGCCAAATTCGATGGGATTTCCCCGGTGAAACGATTGCCATTGAGAGAAATATATCGCAATTACTTGGATGAACCCAAAGACTCTGGTATTCTTCCCTCGTCTTGAGGTCGAGAGATCGAAACTCATTAGCTTTGGCAGCTTATCCCATGCTAGAGAAATATTGCCCCCAATAGGATTGGTTCCTAGATAAAGCTCCTGCAAATTTCTCATGTCCGTCAATGTCTGTGGAAGATTGCCATGGAGTAGTCTACCCAGGGCCCGCCCCGCCGTCGCCCAGAACAACGACCACTGCCCCGACTCTGTCCACATCGAACACCACGGCCTCAGCGCCGCCCGTGGCCTGCACAAACGCCTTTGTCGCTCTGTTACCATGTGACAACTACATCATGGGAAGCAACGACAAAGTCACCCAGGCTTGCTGCAACGCCTTACTGATGGTCATTATCAACAACGCAGTGACCTGCCTCTACCAGTTCTTGGGCACTCAAAATCCGTTGGGGTTTCCAACTTTCCCGTCAATCAAACA
The DNA here is from genome assembly GCA_000404065.3 of Pinus taeda. Taxonomy (NCBI): domain Eukaryota; kingdom Viridiplantae; phylum Streptophyta; class Pinopsida; order Pinales; family Pinaceae; genus Pinus; species Pinus taeda. The sequence continues at coordinate 18,742 of APFE031389976.1, read as the reverse complement.
CAGGCTCTCGCCCTTCCCGCAGCGTGTAACGTTACCACCCCGTCTCTCGCAGCTCGGTGCTCAGGTACCCACAGAACCCAATCTCAATATTTTAAATCGGAGTAGTCTACTGAAAACAGGGCTTCTTTTTCTGGTTCAAGCATTGGAGCAAGCGCTGCTATCTCCTGAGCGCAGCGGGATTCGAACCAGGAACATAGCATCAAAAACACAGTAAGAAGACACAAGACAGAGGACCTGCAACATGGTTTCTCCATTTGAATTTCTGAAGAACCTTAACCCGAGAAGTTGAACTTAATCACAGGCGGAGGAATTCAAATTCCATGGCCAATTAACTCCGGACGGCAAGACGCGATGGAAATCGGAATGTCCGTCAGATATCTATCAGTCATGGACATTAATGCGAAGAGTGGCGCCGCTGGGCGGAGCTCGCAGAGGGTGGCGGAGGGCAGAGGAATTGCCGGCGACCGAAGCCGAAGGTTTTTCCGGGCCGGCGACGGAAACCGGGCCATTCTACAGCCTGGATAGACTACTCTGAATTGGGAAGGATGGTGTTGGTGTCAAATCCCACAAATACAAGAGTAAAATTTTGAGACCTAGTTGTAAGCCACTGTGAGATGCGGAATATTCGTCGGCTAAACCAGGATTGGCACCGTCGTGGGAAATGTTGATAAGCCAATGACGGTTTATCGTCACTGGTGCACAGCATCATAATTCCATGATCTGCAGGCACCAGGAGTGGGCCCACGTACACAGTCTTAGCACACCATCTAAAAGCATCGATGGGCACACTCACCAAGGGTGCGTCGGGCCGGAGCTAAGCGAACTGGCCGGAGGGCGCAGGGGCACCGACAGAAGGTGCGTGTCGCCCGGATCCAACAGTGGAGCGGCCACATATTGGACAGTGCATAACATCCTGCGCCACCAAGTTGCACATACGGTAATGCTTGGAGCTCATGTGAAAGAAGCCACGTGTCGGCACCACAGGTCTCCTGCATGCCTCTGGAGGTTTCAAAATCCGTTACCTACTTAGTGAAATTATGCCGCGTGTACCGTCCATGTCACTTTTGCCATCCGTGGAGTTGGCTATCATACGCCATGTCACCCTGACACGACCCTGTCAGCATCTAGGTGAACGGATCATACGCCCTATGATTCTGCCATCTTTCCTTCCCATCAGATGACATGTTGATCCACCTGCCCTGTCGCCTTCCACGCGGCCTAGTTCCACCATTTGTGTGTGCCACCCTGACGTTACAAAGGCCTCGACGAAACTTGGCGGCACCCAGGTCCGACGACGGGAAGCTCTTTTCATCGGACATTCGAGGTGATCCCGCGCCGAAGTGATGAGAACAAGTGAAAACTGCGAAGGCATGCTGCTGATGCCAGCTGTTGTTTCCTGGGAAGTCCCACATGTGTTCTGAGTTTTCAAAGTCCATTCGTCAGACCATGTGAAATCTTGACACGTGACCCTCCAACCAATTTCCTTTCACCAGGAGTCGTCCCTGCCCGACCCACATGTTACATGTTTGACCTACTATCATGAACAAGTTGTCTTGCCCGTCATTAGACCTCGTGGACTTCTCCACGCCTTGTCGGCGTCAGCATGATGTCACTAATTCGTCTGGCCGAAGAAGGCCTATACATGTGGCAAGATGACTATAAAAACACGCTAAGGGGGCTCATTTCATAAACTAATCATGTGAGTTTGGTTCTCGCATTGTAGCCTTTAAATCCATGTGCAAACTTTGCAAATCTAGGTCATGGCTTAGGTATACCAACAATTCATCTTGTCAAAGACTTCATGTCGTAAGCTTCAAACAAATCCTTTCCTTGTCATCTTCGATCCTTTGTCCCCCCTTGATAAAGAAAAACATACGCCACTCCAAGAAAACTCATCTCAAACTCATCTCTAAGCAAAAGCCTTGTAATTCTTGAGAATCTAATGCTTACAGTGTGGAGTTATGTTGAGGTAACCCCACACCTGCTAGACTACATCAATTAGACCCAAATTTGGAAATTTTCCCTCATAATCATGGTGTCACCTTTGGAAACATATCCTAAAAGTTTGTTTGTCCTCTGCTCCCATTGTACCAAGACGTGGCACTTTGTCCCCTGTTGCTCCAAGGCTCCAAGTTCATCCTATTCAATGGCTTCCTTTTGTCCTTTGAGAGATTATGTAGATGCAAAAGAAGAAGGTGAAGCAACACACTGCTTCAATACTAATGTCAACACTAGAAGCCTATTTGTGTCGTCTCTTGAATTGAATAAGTTCTTCCATAACTTTAATTGAATGGATGGATATACGGGCCATAGGAATTCAAAGGTGCATCATCCTCATCTCTAGAGGTGAGGCAAAAATTGTACAGAGGCAGAGCTCTGTCGAGCAAAAGAATGTACCAGGGGATTGGAGATTTAGTGATTCCTACAAGAAAGAGAAGACGTTAACAAAATCTCTTTCAAGATAGCCAAGGAGATAATCTGGGAAAATATTATTAAGCTAATAAGTAATTGTTGGGAGCAATCACCGCTGGTGTAGGGGAAGATTGAGATGATTGGGACAACTCTTATAGAAGTAGAAATGCTTAGCGAACATATTAGAAATACCTCACGCAAAATCGAAGTGATAGTCGACCTCCTTAATCATATGACTAAAGAAGAAGTCAAAAGGGCGAAATTCGACAGCTCTCGTCTGAAAGCTAGAGTAGGTCAGCTAGGAAGGAAACATAAGATGATAGCATGGATATAAGAGAAAACAAGCAGCATGGTTAAGGAGGTGGCGAAGTTTAAAGGTAAATGTGAAGAGTTGTACAAGAAGAACTTACCTCTGTTCTTTAATGATCTTGGAAACTTGTTCCCCAAGGAGCCTTTCATGAATGGCTTGCGTCTTATCAAAGATGATCAAAGTGATTCTAAGGGGAGAGATCGCACCTCAGAAGAAAAGAACATTGTGAGCCTGTATAAGGAGCATTTTGAACTTCTCTTCATGCTAAAAAAATTCTTCAAAGTTTAGGGGAAAATTAACTATAAATATATTGTGAATATGGAAATGGAAATAACAGAGGCATGGTTGTGCGACATACGGACAAAAGAAGAGTGGAACAATATGTTGAGAATATATAGATCATTCATACAAGGAGGGGCTACGTTAGAACCAAGGGGGACTTTTATGCGAGCAGACACACACAACGGTAGCTTTGGCAGCACTACTAGAAGCACATTCACTGTAGCGCACAACCCATTGTTAGAAAATCAGAAAGGCAAAAATATTTTCTTATGTTGATAATTACTTGTGTTATTGTTGTATTCTTATTATCGTGTTCTTGTTCTTCTTTTATCTTATTTTCATCAAGCAATCATCAAATTAAAACATGAAGATTAGAGAGACCAGGTGTAGGCACTCAGCGAGGGATAAAACCCCTTTCTATGGGAAAACCCTGTCAAATTCTGCCACTAATCAAATTGAGATAGACCAAGACCTTCCTCCTCCACCAAGTCAACCTCCCAGCATGATTCAACAAACTTCAGTAGTCTCTTCTTGTCTAGCAACTTCAACCCAATAGTGACCCAAAATTTCACGCAGCTAAAGTACTGCAATTTCGGCCCTTCCAGCAACCCAGTGACTTCACATGTGTGAGATAAAGAGAGAAAAGTTCAACTTCTTATGCTTGAAAAAGACCTCATTCTTTGCTAGGGTTTCTCTCCTCTTCCTTGAATTTCACACATTTTTCTATCCCCAGCAACTACAGATCGAACTTGTTGGTGATGTGCTTCAAATGAGGTCGAGTTGTTGCTTTTATATAGTAGATTTTTCCCTCAATTAGGTCGACTTGCCCAATTTGAGGCCAACTTGGTGGAAGAGGCCTAAATGACCTATTTTACATTAAAAATAAATTTCTTTCTTGATAAATGAAGCTCAAGAAGGGTCTTTACATTATGACATGGACAATGACACTTGACATAAATCCTAGATGCCTACAATGGAAGCTTTGACCTAAGAACCGTTGACCCAAGCATGAAACCCATGATTTAATAAGCCAATTTCTTTTATAATAAAATAATTTTCCTTCTTTTGACAGATACATTACATCATGACTTAAATACAATTACGAAGACCGACAATAATTATATTTTTCAACTCTCCCTCTTAACTAGGGAGGTATTCATAACTACATATATACAAAGCCACATGGAAGGTCTCAAAGTGACATACTCTATAAAGAGTCACAACACACTCAATGCTATAGATTAGATACTTGACTAGGGTACTCTAATCGGGTGGGTCTAAGGTGTCTCCAAGCTTCATCCTCTATAGGTACCATCAAACTTCCACTCTAACACCAACCTAGGGATCTAGGTAAGGTCAAATCTCTATGACCAATGCCACCCTCCCTACTTTGGGCTCTGGACATCAACACATAGGTCGATCAGATGCCCTCCCAAGCATCAATCACTCAACGCCATATGCTTACATCTCTCCTTACAAACTAAATCAGATATATATCTGCCACTCTAAGCATGCTTCAAATGTTCAACTTTTTTACGGAGAGATCTTGCACAATCACAACCCCAATCAATAATAAACCTTCAAGTATATATACAAGTAAACACAATCCTTTGGGGTCCTCAATCATTTTGATGATCATATCAAGTTATCCAAATACAATTTTTCATAAGATTTCTTCTTTCATTTCTTTAGTAGCACCAAATACGGCCTTAGTACTTGTCAAATCTTTTGTTTGCAAATCCATTTGTAGTACTTCCATTCGTTCTTTGATTTCATTCTTTCTTCAAGGTATTCATTATGACTATCATAATATGCCCTCCCTTTCAATTAGGGAGATATAACTTTTCTTCTCTCCAATCTCCCTCTCAAATTAGGGAGTACAACAACATCAGACATACTTCATTCTTTCTCATGTCATCCAGGTCATCTTGATCATCATCATTCTTATAGATTCCTTCATCATGCTTATCATTATTATCATCTTCAGTGACAAATGCCTTCAACATCTTGAAGATTATGTACTTGCAAAAATTTAATAGCAAGTACAATCCAATACAAATATACAGAAGCATGAAGTCAAGTATATCAAACTCATGTCATTACAATGAAAGCATCAAAACATTCAAGCTTTAGACATCAAATACCTAAACTTGGTTAGGTTCATAATTAGCAAGGGTTACATTTTAGATACTGTAATTCAATATCTTGCTAGGGTTATGTCATAAACCCTAGACTCTTATCTTTGAGACACAAAGCCTATAACAACCAAATAACAATCCAATCATAGTACTATACATCTAAGGTTTCAACAATATGATTTTTGGAATTATATGACAAACTCTACTGGGGCTTGTTGCAAACCCTAGATTTTATCATCTAAGCTATATCATATCAATAATCGAAAACAATATCATTGTGTCCTAGAATATCAATATCTACTAGGGTTTTGTTACAAACCCTAGATTTCACAGACTAAAACGTGAGTATCATTAATCAAGTTAGCATACTCTCATATACACATCTAGGATGTACTGGCATTTTACATCAATATGTACTAGGTAAACCCAAGACACAAATATCAATACATTAAAGTTAGATATACAACAATTTTCACTAGGCTAGGATTTTGATAATACGTACAAATATACACCTAGGGTTTCATTCATAGGAATTTGATGTAGTTATTACAAGGGTTTTGTTGATAAACCCTAATTCACCAAACCCCAAAGATCTAGGGTTTCATTATATAACCTATACATTAACAACAAACCCTAAGGGACTAGGGTTTTCCATGACTACATTATCAAAACCCTAAACTTCAAAAGAATAGGATTTATAGATTTTATAAACAACCCCTAAGTAGACTAGGGTTTCGTTATTAACATTGACAGACCCTTAGTAACAAGAGGCTAGGGTTTTACAGTGAACCCTAAAAGTTAGGTTTTCACAAAATGACAAGAAATAGTATAAAGAGGGTAGATTCAATCTAATGATTAATCACCCTAACAAGAATATTTAATTTTCAAAACCCTAGATGTACAAATGTTAGTAATGAAAATAAAATTTCAAAAGAAGAATGATCATACCTTTTGTATAAAGAGAACCTTGTAACAAAACTTGTAATTTAAGACATACCTTGAGTTGTTTTTTAACAAACCTTGTAGGACTTCAATTCTTGAAGGGCTTCCTTTGCAACTGATCTTCTTTCATGATTCAAGTCTTTCCTTTGAAGTCTCCTCCATAACTTTTGTGTATTTTGCAAGCTTTCATAACTAAGGAAAATATAAAGAAAAGGTTAATAGTATACAATAATAACAAATCTCAATATGAGGAGGAAACCAAACATAAAAGAGAAAACAAGGAACAAGATACTTATCTTTCGGTAAAATGGTGAAGGCTCCCTCTTAATCCAATCTTTCTGAGGGATATCTACAACTTATCAAAACAACTTAAAAGATTTTAACAAGATATATTGAATCTAAGAATTATGAAAAACATAAAAGAAAACATTGCAAAACTTAAAGTAGGATATGCAATGGATAGAATCCCTAAGAATCTCTAGAAATTAGATCTTTGACTTCTGATTCTTCAGTCTTGTTTTTCTTTGGCGGAGCTTCATCAACAACATTTTCATGTGCTCTTTCTCTGTTAGGTCCCTATACTACTAGTGTGGCCCCTTATTGTTATTAGTACAACCCCCTTATTATATTGTTTTGCCCATGTAGTCCCCATATTGTTACTATTGTGCCCCATAGAAGCCCACTATTGTTATTATTGTGCCCTTACATTATTATTGTTATGTCAGCTCTGATTATATTATGATCCCCTAGACTCCATTATATAGAAAGGAGGTTTTGTCATTTGTATCATCCAAGAATTGTTCATTTGTGTAATGTAAAGGAGGTTGCCCCCTCAAAGAGGCTTATTTCTAAGGCATCCATCTATCTTTTGTATCTTTTTGTGAGCTGGTTTCATAACATTTGGTATCAGAGCTTTGGATTCTAGGGTTTTGCTGCTCCAAACAAGTCATTGTGGAATTTTCGCTATAACTTTTTTTTGGCGATGTTTCAGAAGCTAAAAAAACCCATTTGAGATGAAATCTTTCTGAAATTCGAGTCTGAATTTCAGATTTTGTCTCGCTATATCCTTGGAGATATGATCTAAGGAAGTTAGGGTTTTTGCAAGCTCCATAATTTCATCTAAAACAGGTCATCATGGAATTTTTGCCACAACTCTTTCGCTACGAAGTTTCAGAAGCTAAAAAAAAAAATCCATTGGAGACGAAATCGGTCTGAACCTCGGCTCCAAATTTCAGATCCTGTCTCACAATATTTTCAGAGATATAATCTAAAGAAGTTAGGGTTTTTGCAGACCCCTAAATTACATTACAAACAGGTCACCTTGGGAAAATCGTCATAACTTTTGCTCTGAGCATCAGATTGAATTTTTGTAAGAAGTTACAGAAACAGGACAAACTGTAGCGTTTTGGTATCATTTTCAGAACCTAAGGTGGAAACATTGACTTGCTGCACGTCATACAAGTTCGCTCTATTGAACCAGTCTATACTTAGGGCATTGTGGGAGATTTGGCATAACTCTTCATTGGAGAATCAAACTTTGATCAAACTTGCGGGGTTAGAAAGAGGACTCAGAGGACTATTACAAACCGAAATTTTAGAACTTAAAGATCTGAAAGTACAAAGTTATAGTCGTTTCAAGATCGAGCTCCTAAAATCAAGAAAAAAATGAGATGAGGAAGTTTGATGGCAAGGATCTGGTATATTGTATACTACAGATGGAGAAATATTTTGATCTACATGGTGTACCATTGTTACAAAAGGTATGTATTGCATCTAGTTATTTAGCGCTGAATCAATTTATATGGTATAAAGGGCTTTGTTCTCGTAAACCACTTGTCACGTGGTCAATTTTCACAGAGGAAATGATAGCACATTATGAGGATACAAAGAGAAACACCTTCTTTAGCCAATTGATAAATCTCAAACAAAAGGGTTTAATGGTAGAGCCCATTGAGGACTTCCAAAAGTTGAATATAAAGGTAAATGATATTCCAGAGAAGAAAATGGTTGATCGTAGGGACTTTAAAAGATAACATTTAACATGAGGTTCGTCTTTAGGAACCTGATTCATTGGAGAAGGCATTTAGGTGGGCAAGAAAAATTGAAAGCGAAATTATGGAAACAAGGAATCCCACCACTCACGACTATAATTATGGAAGTGTTTTTTCTCCTAGCCTTCCACAACCTACAAGGTTTACACCACAACAATTGGAAGAAAAAAGAGAAAAAGGGCTTTGTTACAATTGTGATAGCAAATACACTAAAAGGCATAGGTGTGTTGAGAAGAAATTATTTTACATAGATTATGAAGAGGAGGAAGAAAAAGATCAAGAAGCATCAAAAAAAGAGGATATACACCATGAACCCACCTTAGAGAAAGAAGAAATGAATCTGACTATATCTTGTAAAGCATTGGAAAGAATTACCACTCCTCAAACTCTTAAGATAGAAGGACATATCAAGGAGAAAAAGGTTCAAGAAGTGAAAGATCACATAGAGAAAGAAGAAATGAATCCAACCATATATTGTAATGCATTGGCCGGAATTACCACTCCTCAGACTATCAATATAGAAGGGCATATCAAGAAGAAAAATGTTCAAGAATTGAAAGATCACATCAAGCATCAGGAAATGAATCCGACCATATCTTGTAATGCATTGGAAGAAATTACCAGTCAAACTATCAAGATAGAAGGACATATCAAGAAGAAAAAGGTAATAGTGTTGATTGATTCGGGCAGTACCCATAATTTTATTCATTGTAAGATACCCAAGGAATTGAATTGCTTCCTATATCCAGCACCAGAGTGTCAAGTGATAGTTGCAAGTGGAGGAACCATAAATTGTTCTAGAATGTGCCATAATATCAGGCTATCCATGGGAGAATATGTATTGAATATTCCAATGATTTCCATTCCAATGGGTGGTGCTGATGTTTTACTAGGCGTCCAATGGCTACAATCTTTGGGTATGATAGCTTTTAATTTTCAAGAACTTTTCTTGAATATTTTTTGGGAAGGAAAGGAAGTTGAATTGAGGGGTATTGAAGGGAAACCTGGAAAGATAATCAACTCAACAGCATGACAAAGCTTCTAAATAAAGAAAAACAGGTCGTAATTTCACAATTATGTTCACTAGAGGATCCCACATTGAAATCATGTATTTCTCCAGATCTCCAAAACATTTTGTACAATCATTCCAAAATACTTGAGACTCCCAAAGGCCTCCCACCTATACGTGAAAATGATCATGCTATTCATTTGATTCCAAGAAGTGTTCCTCCAAACATCAGGGCTTACAAATATCCATATGCACAAAGGAGTGGGAACTCATTCAAAAGTTGCAGAAGGTCCCAGTTCAAACAGTATTGCGAAAACTTGACAAGGAAGGAAAAATCATATTGGAACCTGAAGTAGTCATAGCACCGAGGAATCGACAGCTGCGAAATAGATCAATTTCAGGGTATCTCATCAAGTGGAAGAACTTACCCGTTGAAGATTCCACATGGGAGGACAAGAATTTATACAGAAGCATCAAGAACTACTCAAGCATTGAGG
>APFE031389974.1:359-19484 GCA_000404065.3 Pinus taeda | reverse complement strand
ATGGAATGCAAAATTGTTTTTAATCAAACATAGTATCTTATTCTCCCTTATGCATGGCTTAATATCACATTTACCTATGTTCTTTTTGCATGGGATTTTTATCAAACTTAATATCTTATTCTCCCTTGTGCATGAAAACCAAGTTGGAAGATAAATAGCTATAGTATCTTATTCTCCCTTATGCATGGCTTAATATCACATTTACCTATGTTCTTTTTGCATGGGGTTTTTTATCAAACTTAATATCTTATTCTCCCTTGTGCATGAAAACCAAGTTGTAAGATAAATAGCTATAGAGACGTCGTGAAGATTGTCTTTAATCAAACATAGTATCTTATTTTCCCTTATGCATGGCTTAATATCACATTTACCTATATACTTTTTGCATGGGGTTTTTTAATCAAACTTAATATCTTATTTTCTGTTGTGCATGGCTTAATATCACATGCATGGCTTAATATCACATTTACCTATGCGATGCTCTAAATCATTCCCATCTTAAACTTAAGAAATTAAACCCTTTTTTTATCTCTCTTATCCTTTTTTTTTAGATAATAAATTTACAAAATTTCAAAAACTTGTAATAAACTTATAAAATTTCAAAATAAATAATTTTTTAAAATAAAATGGTATGTTTTTATAAATTAATATAAATATTTCATTTTAGTTTAGTTTTTTTTACACTATCATTAACCTATTATAGTTATCTTTCTAGTTTTAAAAATATCTTAATGTTTATTATCTCAAAAATACTCATACCTAACAACCTGGTAACCATTGAAATGTTTGGTGAAAAGGGCATAAATTTAAGCGCTAAAAAGGTGATGAAATATTTCATTTTAGTTTAGTTTTTTTACACTATCATTAACCTATTATAGTTATCTTTCTAGTTTTAAAAATATCTTAATGTTTACTTTCTCAAAAATACTCATACCTAACAACCTGGTAACCATTGAAATGTTTGGTGAAAAGAGCATAAGGCGACGAAACAATGAAACTGGATGAAACTTGCGAAATCACCTGCAAGGTAGCATATCCCTAGCATGGAATGCAAAATTGTGAGTGAAGATAAGGACTATTGGGGAAAGTTTTGCAAAAACACTACTGATCCAACTGAGCACCAATATCAAATGGAAAAATCTCAATCTAAATAAGGATTCCCAATATCAACCAATATCAAATGGAAAATTCTAAATCTAAATAAGGATTCCCAATATCAAACGGAAAATTCTCAATCTAAATAAGGATTCTTAGCTCAAGCAAAGATGGTGGCCCACAAAATTGTTGAAAACAAATATGTTGTTTTGCTTTCGAAAATAAAAATTCAGACAATAAAAGTGGTGGAATGGGTATTTATTTTTATTTTATCTTTTTAGTAATAAAATTAATAGGTAATTTTAAAATATGTATGATGTCATTAATGTCTATGTGAAATAAAGCAAAGATAGTGGCCCACAAAATTGTTGAAAACAAATATGTTATTTTGCTTTCGAAAATAAAAATTCAAGACAATAAAAGTGGTGTAATGGGTATTTATTTTTATTTTATCTTTTTAGTAATAAAATTAATAGGTAATTTTAAAATATGTATGATGTCATTAATGTCTATGTGAAATAAAGTCATATATACGTTTGAAATATATCACTTTGAAAATATAGTTCCTACTTGTCTTCTTACTTATCTTTTTAAGTAAATAATAAGAGTTATTTAAATATAGATGCTTCCTAGATTAGTATGTGTTTGAGGAATTTTCTCAACCAAGTGATTGTGTGTCCAACATAGTCTATATTGGGACAACATTTCATGTACGTAACATTGTTTGATCAATGGTAATGTGTGCTTATATAATTTCTTGTGTATATCTATTATACATATATTTACAATATAAGCACATATTGCATGGTGTTTATACTCTAAGATAAAGATAAGTTGGGCACTTACTACTTCAAATATGGGATCATTTGACATGCTACAAAAAAAACTTATGCCTATCCTAATTCACACCATTCAATCCCAAACAATGCACCATAAACCAAAAGGATGAAACTCACATACTCACCCATAGGTCATTTATATGCTATATAAAAAAATCTATTGAGAGAGAGTAATTAGATTAAAGAGCTTTTTAGTTTTTTTAATAAAAATAATAAAAGTGACATAACTTCTTTTTGTTTAATTTTGAGAGCTTTCTTGTACTTGGTGATAGATCCCAATTTTTCTAAAAAGAATCGATTTAGTGGTAGGAAATGAAAATCTGAAACGGACAATTACCATGGCTCTTATGAATTTTGTAAATTCTTAATTGAATCTAAATATATTATTCAACAATTATGAATTTATTCAATTCATGTATCTTATATATTATTATTGCTTGAAATATTAAAATCCTCCCATATCTTTACTTAAAAATAAAAGTAGGTTCAAATTTGTTTTATTACTTGAAAAATATTTTTTTTTCAGTCCAAAATCACATTAAATTTTTGATCAATTATTTCTCTTCAATATTTTTCCTAAATCATTAATTATTTTCCCAAAATAAAACATTCAATATAATTACTCTTCAATGTATTTGTTCTTAATATATGTATCTATAATTTTATTTAATTTTTATTAAAATACTTCGAATTCTTTTAAATGTTATGGGCCAACTTAAATTCACTATTGTTAAATTCAGTATTTATGTCTTTGAAATTCACATCTAAAATTTCCATATAAAAATATTTTTATGAGATAAAAAAATAAAATATATGACATGTGAAATGATTCATAAATATTAAAAAAATAATCAACATGCCAAACTTAAGCCTTTTCCTACATTTCACAGGTGTAACCAATTACGTTAAAGTGATCGAATGACAAATTCGATTACGATTTGTTTTGATATGCTGCTCTTTACTTATTGGATTTGAGAATATAAATTGGGAATACGAGGAAATTTGCTAGTGTAGCTTTTCAACACTTGAATTCAAATTGCATTGAAACTCGATGATTGAATTCAAATTGCATTGAAACTCGATGATTAAGGATTCATGGAAACTCTAATGAGGAGTTTCTTATTCTAGACGACCTTAAGGACATGCAAATTAAATATTAGAATGCACTATGCTTCTTTCTTTTCTTACTCAAGACAACCTTAACGACGTGCAAGTATTAGAATGCAGTTTACTTTTTATATTTACAAGGGAAGCACAAAATATATATGAACTAAAGTTGGTATTTAAAATTTATATAATAGAAAGGTTTTATTTCAACATAGAATGTAGCAAGTTATAGAACAAATTGGAAACATATTTACATGAAAAATGACCATAAACATTCCTATTTTAATACTACATTTGGAAATTAAACAATCATCATATTCTTCGAAATTTGGCATTCATTATTTCCGTAAAGTTGTATCTTCTAAGTTGGGCATTGATTATTTCTATAACGTTATATTTCTAATTTTACTTTGTATATGTTTCAAGAATCCAAACTATGTTATCTCGTTTTTCAACTTAAACTGTATTTTCAACATTATTTTAGAAAATTCATAATCGTATTAAATGAAGGCAATTTTGATAAAAACCACAAGTTTTAAAACAAAAATATCAGATAACTTTGAAAATCTAAATGAAACCTTTAATAACATCGACAAGACGAGCGTCAAGTAAATATCATTTAGAGAGAAGCCTTGACACAACCATTGACACAAGATGATGGGGATCCACAGAAGATCTACACAGCACCTTATATTTCAGAGAGAAAAACACACTCTGTATTCTCGTGCCGATCAAGATTTTATTCTTGAAAAATAATAATAAGGTAGTCTGTCTTTTCCTGTAACAAGTATTCGATTTAGGCATCCAAATTTATTACTCTCATAGAAGAAGAAAACAATACATCTAACAAGAATAATGATAACTTCGAAGAAGTGTCACACCTTCACGAATTACATCTAAAGAATTTGAGCCAGAAGTGGAGACTGGCCACAACATTCTAAATATTTCTTTCTTAGTAAACCCTACCTTGGTCGCCATGAATGTTCGGAGGTAAGAAAGAGCATAAATTCGACCACACTGAACCATTCAGATTCAGTTTCATCGGATATCAAAGACTCGCATAAATTTACAAGCGCAGAAGATCATGTGGTGAAAAGACAGGTTAAGTCAAACTCATGCAGATCTATTTTGCTGCAGAAACCAGTAATGAGCTTCCCTGTAAAAAATTACATTTTTCCACTGGAGTGTGTCGAGCGCAAGCAGAGAGCCCAGAGCAAGCGCTGCAGGTATGATGGAGGATACGAGGCAGTTCGTTATAGATGAAAAATTGATAGCAAGAGACACAGGTTGTTATACATTAACAAAAACCGTTACGGATGAACGGTTGAACACATGGTTAACCTGCTTAAACCAAGGAATCAATTTGAAATTTAGTCGGTGGATCCAAGGGCGGAAAATGTTTGAATCGTCTAACCATTGATCGTACGGTGCATATTTTGCCAAAGTGACATGGGAGGGGAGTTCTGCCCAGAGGGAACGCCTTACGGCGTAAATATAGAATAACTGTTTAATGTTAGATTTATTCAATATTGGGTTTGGTATAATAAATTTATCTAATTACAGAGCAGGCTTGGTCTTTATTAGAATTAAATTTAATATAGTGCTTAATTAATCACTGTTATATAATTTTTTATTTTTTAATTAGTTTTATGTACTTTTATTTATTTTTTAGAATTCGTATAAAATATAAAAATAATTGCTTTATCATTATGAACTATATTCTATAATGTTATATTTATTCACTATTGTGTTTGGTATAATAAATTTATTTAATTATGCACTATTGTGTTTGGTATAATAAATTTATTTAATTATGCATTAGGATTGAGAAATTTACATTTTTGATGAAATGAAGAGTTGAAATTTCAAGTTAAGCAAATATTTTTCATATAATATATGATCCCATGGACAATATAAAAAGCTTACCAATTTTTTTTTTTTTTTTTTTTCAAGTTTTCTTACAATCTATAACTTTCTCTGGTTTATTAAAAAATAATATGAAACATGATTGTAATCATAACTTACTAAAATTTTTTTGTGAAACTTGGTGTTGGCACAATGTTTGGTGTAGCTATTGAAATGTGACCTAGATTATTTAAATCTATTTAAATGTATAAAATTATGTAACATGTACTACATAGTTTCACATTAACTTTTACATACATAATATGTAAGGGTATATTAATTAAAAGAAAATATGTATTAGAATTTATTATTACATACAATGTTGAAAACCTTTGTGAACAATATCTACTTTATAAATTCAAAATATGTAGACATAGTACATTAAACTAAAATAATAACCTTGAATTAAAAAAATAAAAATAAAAAAAAATAGCTAATAAATAGTGTTGAAATAATTGAATAACATAAAAACAATCGATAGAGAAATTAAATGGTGAGTTTTATGTCCACTCCAAATTCAATTGCCCCATATCTATTCGACAAAGGAATTTTCCCATAGCCATAAAGATGATCCATGATAGGTAAATAACTAAGAATCGAATTATTAACTTTTCTTTATGCTTATTAAATATAAATACTTTAGAAATAAAATAATATACCAAACATAATAACGTAAAATAATATACCAAACATAATAACGGTGTTGTGAATTAAGATCGCAAATAATAAAGGAGGGAGATACTATAACACTTTTATATAATTTGAGATGGTACAATGGGTCCAATTTTGAACTCATTATGGACGTCAGTGAATAAGATTTGTCAGTGAATAATTAAAGAAAATCTTATTATATAATTATATTGGAGGAATTGAAAGTGATTTATATTGTTGTATATATTTTAGGAGAAAGTTATTTAAATTCTTTTTTCTCATTTTATGATAAAAATGTGAACGCTAATTTTAAAATAAACACGTTAATAAATAAATAAAATTATATTAATTAATTTAAAATAATTAAATAAACATTTATTTAATATATAATTAATTAATATTAATAATTAATATTGTTTATTTGAGTAATTTAAGTAGCGATAGTTATGGAAGAATGTTTATTGAACTCGATAATTTTGGATTCGAATTTAATAATATTTTTTTCTAATAAAATAAAAAATAAATATATAACTAGAAATTAAAATATTACTAAAATTACAAAAAAATAATATTAAAATACATTATATATATCAACACAATTAAATATGCTCATCTTCTATTCATATTCCTTTAACTTTTGATCCGGTTATATTTTTTTTGGAATCTCCTCTTTTCTGAACTTTCCTATTCCCTCCCGCCAATATATTTTTCTATGTATTACTGTCTCAAAAAAAAAAAAAAGTGTAAACTATTATTAGGTTAATCGGGAAAGTGTAAAATATAATCATATTAATTGGGATGATACAACATCCTTCGACATATTACTCATATTCCTCTTACTTTTGATGAAGGATATTATTATTATTATCTAATCTCTCCCTCTCCTTTTACATGCTTTCCTATTCCCACTCACAAATATACTTTTTATGCATGATCATCTTAAAATATACTTTTTATGCATTATTCTCTTAAAATAAAGAAAAGTGTAAAATATTATTATGTAAATGTAGAATATTAGTATATTATTAACTAAATCATATAGCGTAATTCAATATATTACTCTTTTAAATTTGCGGCATGAATACCTCTCTTTGATTGGTGTCTCCCTCCATTTTCATGGAACATGTTACATATTTGTGAGATTTGCTCTTTTTTTTTTTAGAGTTTTCCATTCTTATTCGCAAATATTTATTTTTAGCTGTTACTTTCTTAAAATAAGGGAAAGTGTAAAATATTACTGTAAATTAAGATTATTTATTTGATTGGTTTTTTATAGCTGTTATATAATATTAATTAAGATTCCTTTATAATAATAATAATTATATTATTATATATCTTATATAAATATCTGAAATGAGTTTTAGTATTTTTTTAAAATGGTAGATATTTTTAGAATTATAAGTTTAAGTTATTTAATTTACAATATTTTAATGTTTTAAATTTTTGTATGATAATTAAACCTATTATACATTAAAAAATACATTTTAAATAATAAGAAGATAACCATCTGATTTAAAATTATATTAATAACTTTTAACTTAAAAAATTATTTTTCTCAATTTAATAATATATATAATTTTAAAATTTCCCTATAAAACATAAATTAAACTAATATTTAGAGCACCAATGTTAAACCAAGAATAAAAACTATTTGATAATCATTATGTATTCGATCATCCTTTGAATCACTCTTATAGTATCAATGCAATAACTCATGATTATGTACGTGGATTATAATAATATTAAAATAATAATTCTTAAATTGAAAAATTGAGAAAAGTATATTACTTAAACTAAGTGCTGGAAATATAATATATATATATATATATATATATATATATAATATAATTTAATTTTTGGAATGGAATAATTAACATTTTATTTTGAGCCCGTCATGATGAGGATTACAACAGTAAATGCAACAATCTTATTTTGATCACGGATGAACTTGAAAATGGCATCTAGAGTTAAGTGTGGGTTAATAATGGCATGTAGAGTTAAGTGCTCGTTAATAAGATATGATCAAATATCAAATACTTTATATGGGTTGAATTATGAGATAATTAATAATAAAATGAAAACCAATTTATTTATATTTTTTATTCTTGGAATGGAAAAAGTGACATTTTATTTCAGTCACTTTTAATGAAGATTATTATAAAACATATAACAATTTAATATTCATATTAATCAACAAATCTTGGGAAGAGCAGGATGAGCTTTTGGAAACGACATCTAGGGTTTATAGTGGTTTTAAATGAAGATTATTATAAAACATATAACAATTTAATATTCATATTAATTAACAAATCTTGGGAAGAGAAGAGAAGAGAAGGATGAACTTTTGGAAACGACATCTAGGGTTTAACAGTAGTAGTTGTAAAGGGTATGAATCGATGATAAAATACTTTAATTTTGCACACACTAATGGTGAATTAATAATTAATAATTAAGATTTTTGATAATTATTATTTATTTTATTATATTTTAAATTATTTTTATTATATCTATAAAATAATTTAAACTATAAGTTGATACTTAATTATGATAAGTAAATAAAATAATAATATTAATATGTTATAGTTGAGAATCTTTTGTGTTCGTATATACACACAAGCATAATTCTAGAGAAATTAACAATTTTGTCGGTCTTATACTTACGTGAAATGAGGTCAATTCGAACCACTATCACTATAATCTCTAGGTGCACCAAACTTATCTTCATAAATGACACATATGTTAGAAACTCTATGGGTTTGAAAATGAGGACCTTTCACTCAAATTTACATTTCTATGGGCTTTCCATGTGAGGTACTCATTGAGTTAGTTAATAAAATGATATAATTTTTTATATCTCAAATGAAAATAATAAACATCCTATTTTGCCACATCATTATGAGCATTTCATGTCAAATATAATCATTCTACATTCACATCAGTGGACAACCACTATGAGATAAGGATAAACACTGAGAATGACATCATAATGTTTATTGAGGGGCATAAATCAAGGATCAAATGTTTCATCCCTGTATACACCAATGTTGAATAAATATGTTGAATACAAAATGAAGAGAATGAAGAGCCTTGATAATCATTAAGTATTCCATCATACCTCAAATCACTCCTACCATATCTATGAAATAAGTGGAATTATGATTTTATATATAAAATATAATAATATTAAAATAATAATATTAATTTTCATAATCAAGAAAGGTATATTGGTTAGATTAAGTAATGAAAATATATAATAAAAAAAATAAAGTTAATATTTTATTTTTTGAATGGAAAAAGTTAACATCCTATTTGGTCACTTCATGATGATGATTATCATTGAAAATACAACAACCCTATATCTACATCAATGAGAAATTCCTAGAAGAGAGGGATGAGCTATTGACGCAACCGAGTACATTTGTGGATCCTTTTTTATATTTATTCCCTTCAACTCCTGACTATCCTTAGAATTCCTATAGGTCGAAGATGCTTAAGCATATAACCCTTTCCCTTCATTGTTTTCCAATGATAAATAAAATTCTTTAAAATTTTCCCTTCGTGTGATCTGGCATCACACGACTGGATATGCCTCACTTTCTTCTGAGATCTGGATATCCCCCAATTTGGATGTTCTTTCCACTTCACTAATTCCCTCTACTCCTCGAGCTCTATCTACTAGAATTACTTTAGCTCAAGCTATACACACATCTACATATATTTTGAATTTCCAGAATATATCCTAACAGAATAAAGGTTGTTTGGACATCTATCCCATATTCCTAAAACTATCTATCAACTCAGCTTGACACTTGTTACTGTTACAAAGGCTCACTTGAGAAAAGTAGCAGCTCATCAAAATAACTTAATAGCATAACAATCTATATTCTTTCTAGAATGAGGACACCTGTAATTACATAAAATATCACTATTTCTAGTTTACACAAATTACATTCGAGAGGGATTTATTTCCCTTCAGAAATTTCATGACCCCCTTTAGGTCTAGGAAAAAATGGATTTCTTAGGAGTTGAGTTCTTGCATCAGATTCCCTATGTAGAAAATTTATGACCTTTGGGTCATATCTCTTCAAATTTTT
This sequence comes from Pinus taeda, assembly GCA_000404065.3. Classification (NCBI taxonomy): domain Eukaryota; kingdom Viridiplantae; phylum Streptophyta; class Pinopsida; order Pinales; family Pinaceae; genus Pinus; species Pinus taeda. The sequence goes on along the minus strand of APFE031389974.1, from coordinate 9,793 downwards.
TGTAGTATTCCTAGAGTCCATACTTTGTGTCATTTCTATTGATTTGTTTGTTCTAGTTGTTTTTCTATTGTCTTAAACGTTCTTGGGACCCATAACCTACTTTGTTGCTGCCGTCTAGCTGTGTTGATGCAATCTTCTGCAGTCAACCACATTTTCTTGCTTGTTGTCTTCTTTCTTTAGTGGTTGACATTCCCTCCAGTACATAGAAATATAATGACCCATTCCTTCATTGTTATTTTTTCCATTTAATCATTATTATGCAAAAGTTGATTTTCAATTAAAGCATAATTCACCCGATCTACTACAAATTCCCGCTCTTCCATATGTTGTCCTAAACAATTATCATTTTAACTTTAAAACTAAGGGTATATTGGAAAATCATAACCTCATATTTCTTTTGCAAAAGCTTCACTATAACCATGCACCACCAACTATGTGCTCCTTCACTTCTTTTTTCTTAAACTGTCCTTTCTTCCTGGACAAGCGTTATGCTTCCTTCAATGTAGGGAAACATATTCTCTTTCAAAGAATTTGTATGCTTTCTTAATATCAACACTTTTAAATTTATGTTCCATTTATTCTTTGGTTTATCCTAGTTACATATATATTTCCTCATCAGATCTAGAATTGCATGGTTTCGTCCATATTTCTCCTTTCTTCTCATCCTCCTCTCAAAACACTTATTTCCTTTTCTCTGGATACTCAACTATACTGCTAATGATTTTTACGTAATGAGATTTAGTAAAATATATAGATGATTTGAGCACCTCAGACTCTTCCTATTCCTTGGATGTATTCTTTGTGTAGTATTCCTCAATTCCTTGATTCAACCTTTCTTCTTTTTATGGAAAACCCCTGATAACATTCAACTATTCCAGGCTTGTCTTTGCTCTGACTCACTTGATCATTCTCCTCCATGAAAACTCCTTTTTTTAATCCCTCGACTAATTGTAGTTTCTTTATAGTGTACTCTATTATGTCTTTATTCTTAAGGAGCACACTATCACTATGATACCACTTGACATAATGGAATATGCTAGTGGGTCTTTTTTTATATATTCCCTTGAGCTCCCAAATAACCTAAAAATTCCTATGTTCCCATCATCAAAACCTAGGGCTTAATTCCGAAGGAAGTTGAGCATATAACCCTTGTCCTTCATTATTTTCCTGTTATAAATGTCCTTTTTGAAAATTTAAGCTCTGCATGATCAAGGATCACAAGGCCAAATATGTCTCAATTTATTTTGATGTCCTGACATAACCCAATCTAGATGTTCTTTCAACTTTACTTATCCACTCTGCTCCTCTCACCCTATTTAGTAGACTTAATTTACCTCAAATTATATACACATATTCAAATCTTTTGATTTTCCAGAATATCTCCTAGTAGAAAAAAGGCTATTTGGACCATTATCCCCTATTTCTAAAACTATATGAAAACTTAGCTTGACACTTTTTATTGTTACAAAGGCCCACTTGGGAAAAATACCAGCTCATCAAAACAACTTAATAGGCTAACAATATAGATTCTTTCTAGAGCAAGGACGCGTGTAATTACATCAAAGCACATTATTTCTAATACATAAATTACATTTGAGGGAAATTTGTTTTCATTAGGAAACTTCATGACCCCCTCTAGATATAGGAAAAAATGGATTTCCTAGGGGTTGGTGCTCTTGCATCAGCTATAAGAAGCACATTCACCGTTTACTCATAATTATGTTGATTTCTATGCATTTTTGGTTTCAATAATAGTAAACTAGAAACTACTCTTAGGATTGACTTCATAACCTCCAAGGCTCACCCTTCCTCTAATTCTACATTGGGTAATAAATTAGGGCCATTCCCTTGTGCCATTGGTCACCCAAAAGTGCTCATAATAGCTGTATGAGTAAGGGTTCTTGAAAACCTCATCAAACATACATTAATGATGAAAAACACTGGCAAGGAAGAGGTGAAAGGAAACATAGGTAAAATCCGCTTGATAATTACACATAAAAGTTGTCAAAGAGCCCTTGTTTCAAGGTTATATTAAAGGAATGGGGAGGATTCATTAAATACATTAAAGGAAGTGCATGTAAAAAACCGTGAAAATGAAGAATGATCATATGAACATGACACTTTTATATTTCACCATAAGTCTATATTTTATGATTAAGGAAACTACAATTGCATTGATAGGGGATGAATTATTCCATAAGAAAGTAGGTGCATCATTACACATTAAGAGTTGTTTGATGGAAAGACTTCAATCAAACAAGGAGTCAATATAAACTCTTGGTAGAAAGGAAAGGTGAAGTATGGGTCTTTGTTTATTTTCTTTCCTCTCACCACTACTTTCTATATTATTGCTCAGGATGGAATGCATGGGTCTAATAAATATATAATTTACTTAGGGAAACAATGGAGAACTTGGATTATGAATATCGATTTTTCAAATATTATTCAATTCAATTTCAGTATGTTTTTTTTTAAAATATGCTTGATATATGATGCATTTTTTACAGGGAGCAAGTCTAACCCCCAAAACTACAAAGAAAGAACTGTAATTATGTACTTATACTTACAAGAGACCAAACCATACATCAAACTCATCATCGAAACAATATCACAATTACATGGTTCATTAAATTATCTCATCATATGCATGTCTCCCTCAAAACCAAGCCTTGAAGGGTTGATAAGAAAGCATTAGAAGGTCAAAGGAACAATGGATTTGAATCTAGGAAATCTTGTTATTTCTATTTTTTAGGTAAATTATTGTTTCATTATCCTCTATATCTCTATGGTTTGGATAAATAAGAGTGAGGATAAAAGTGAAAAAAATAACAATAACCATGCCCCACCATGAACCCCTCCTAACCCCCCCAAACACATATAGTTGCAAATGATAATGATGATGATGACAATCATGATGAGGATGAGGATGACAATGCTAGGTGTTGGTTTGCATTCTACTGACAATTATCCCAACATTTATAGTAGTATGTAGCTATATTTTATACCTTATTTAATCCTTGCTAACTACTAATTCCATTATATATTAAAAAAAAATTCACTTTACTACTATAAATCGGATGGAGAAAATGAGGTGCATTCCAAAAAATTGGGGTTTTTGAGAAAATTACAACATCATCATCAACAAAATAGTTACTCATTAAAAAATTGTATTACACATGGTAAATCATAATAAACCTAGTACGTGAATGTGAAAATTGATAGCCATGCCACCCTTCCCTTCTTTATGGGTCAAAATACATGCTACAAAACTTAAATAAATATAATATAGGTTTGTCATGGGCATGAAGCCAAACAAATTATCCTTTTATAAAAAAGCAAAATCCTTCAACATTTCATATATCTTCTAATAGTTTCTTAGTGGTTGGGTTATATATATTGTAACAACCTTGGTGAAAATTCCATGTAAAAATATACATAAATCCACGAATGATGGGAAACGTATTCCACGTTGAATGGGGAGGGGGAGGGGGCATCCTAGTAGGTGTTGATTTGGTTTATTATGGCTAAGGAAATTGGCAAAGGCAATGACTAAGGCTTTGGAAAGGAAAAATGACATTTTTAGCACATTTATTTATGAAAATAATGGAAATTAGGAGAAAAGGGAGGTGAAAGGTCACATGTTGCATGTGAGGAGAAAATTGAAGGAAAATAATGGAAAATGAAGAACATAGAGGCCTCATTCATAAAAAGGCTTTTGGGGATCAGTTGTTAACATTTTTTCAGTTCAGCTTTGGAACTCTCTCATTATTCTTTCTCTGTCTCTCATACTCTTAGAGACTTAAATTTTTCTTGGAGCACTCTTGGAGGGTGTGGAACACTTGAATTATTGGAGCAATAAGGCACACGAAGAGTAGGAAAGCACAAGAGGGCATCAAGATCAGCAGCTAAAACAATTTTTCTTGCAAGTACAGAGTTGCATGTATGTTTTCCTCACTAGTTTTGACATGCATGGCAAATGCATGTGGTTTCTTGGTTATGATCTATCACTGGCATGGACGATTGCCTGCATTGACATTGGATTTTCCTAGCCTTTCCATTTCTTAGATAGCCACGGTGATTGTGGGTTTACTTTCAGTTCCTGTTTTGGTTGGTTTTCATGTTTCCTTTAGCTTGGGTTGAGTTATTAGTTCCTGAAATCCTTGGTTGGACAACCACTCTGGAAGCACTTGTCAGTTGTATATTTACTAAGTGTTTGAAAAAAATTCTATCATAGCTATTAGGGGTCCAATCAAGGTATTGAGCAAGTTATTTCTCTAGTAATATCATTTCCAAGTTATTTTATCGATTTGGAGAGATGGTTCAATTCTAGGCAGTGACCTAGGCTTTCAGCTTGAAAAAGTGGCTCAAATCCGAGAGTCGCTAGCATAGCACTAGAAAATTTGGTCTCTGATTGTTGGAAAGAAACCCTGTGAGAGTAACTACAGGGTTATAGTTGCATGCATGCCTTGTCATGGGAGTGAATTTGGGTTTAATTGATTTATATGTTAGGTTAACTCAGGGGTTGGGAACCTAGAGGGGTGGATTAGCTCCTAGGGGTCCTGAAGCACCCGAGCTAGGTCTGTGTGTTGTGTTTCCATCAATTCCATTTCGTTAAGGTTACCTAGGAGGCTGAATCATATCATAGTACCCTCTCATCACATGTTTACCTTGGTTGGTTGATTTCTTAGGTAGATGTTGGAGAAGGGTGCTACAAAGTGGTATCAGAGTGTGATTGCGCTCTCCTTGGGCTATGTGTTGATCATTCTTTCATGTTGGTTGCATATTTTTTCCTTATGCAGGTAGTCCATGTGCTTATTACATTTGCATGACCTTGATCATGGTTTTAGTGATGTCGCCATGTGAAGATTGAAGGTGTTGTCGTGGAGTATGTCTTCATGTGTGTATGGTTGATTATGCATTGTTATGCATGTTAGTGTTCACATGCTATCAAATGCATGAGAGGTGTTTGTTGTTTTCATGCATGAGGTCATGGCTTGTGTAGTTGATATGGTCATGCATTGATGACTGGACTCTAGATAGAATGGTGTGTATATGTTTTTTCACTCATGTGCTATATGTCTCTATATAGTCGTTATGCATGTATAGTCTTGGTTATAGTTATGTATGACTAGTAAGTCAAAAGTTCCTTGTGAATTCATTGTACGAAAATTTAGGTTATCATCATTCTATTAGTTGTTAAGATGCTAATGTGTTGGCTGAGATAGAATAGGAGATGCAGATCATTAAAGTGAAGTTGCAACATTGGACCTCGAGGCAAGAGAAAATCGTCATACAGGTATTGTATGTTTGGCATGTAGGTACGTAAGTTAAGGACTATCATATGCATTAGGTTTATATACATTAGGTTTATGTACATGTTTTTGATGTTATGGTTACATACATGATAGATGGTAGTTGATTAGTATAGTCACATTCACATGTATCATGAAAGATAGTAACCTATGGTTGTATGCATCTCTATTTTTGTTTTATGTTAGATAACTTGATGATCATGTTATATGTTGTTGGTGAGCATGTTATATGTTAATCGATTGTCATTATATGTTAGTTAACTTAATGATTAGGGTTATAACATTAATATCTTGATGTTATATGTATGATGCTAACTTGGATTGGACTATGCAGATGGTTATGGTTATGATATTTAAGTATGAGATGACATATTTGTGATGAATTTTCACATGTGATTGTTATGCATGAATGATAAATTCTTATGAGTTTATGATGTGAACATGTTAGTTAGTTAGTGTTATGGATATCATGATCTTATTTATGTTTGAGTTTACATGTTCTAAAGTTATATCTTGCAAAATACATTGATTGTGCAGACAAGATAGCCTCCCCTGAGTTACACTAAGGTATGCGTTTTCTTATGTAGTATACTTAATGCTTCATTCTTGATTATGTCATCTATTTGATGTTGAGTTTCTGGTGCCTATCATGTCATCTAGTTGGTTTATTTAACATGGTATGTTTGCAAGTTAGTTGAATGTTTGATGAGTTTCACAATACGAGTATGTCTTCCAATGATCTTGTTTTGAGATTATTGTACTAACATATATCTATTGAGGTAGTTGATATGTACTTGAGTATAGTAGGTGACATTTGTAGCACTATGTCTAATGACTATGAGTTAACTATGGATTATGACATGATTGTTTGTAAAGTTCGATTTAAAATTTATAGATATGATTGTCTTGATATTTGGAATGTGTGATTGACATGGTTAAATAGTTGTAGGAAACATGCTTGGTATTAGTGTGACAAGGTAATAGTTGATATGTTTATATAACTAACATTTGGTTGATGTGACAGTACCTAGTAAGCCTCGATTGCAACAAGGTAAAAAGGGTCAAAGAAAGGAATTGGACAAGAATACCTTTGGATATGTTTGGAAAACCAAATTCCAAACAAATGAGTGCCTCGCATATAGGAAGTCTTCTTAACCTTGATTTTGTCTAACATTATGTGGATATGCACTATAGTCATGAACTTGTACTTGACAGGTATATTAGCCAGTCTCTAGTTGCAGGTGGATTTGTCAAGGGAATTGGAGTCCCTTTAGAGATGGCATGGATGTGTTCAGTTGCAAGAAACATGTTTGGCACAACAAGGTAAGGTAACTAGTATGTCATTATGTTTGTTTATGGATTGAAATTTATGTGTTTATGGAAATATGATGCAGGGGATTGCATGGCAGGGAAAATGTCATGAAATTATGAAGAAGGATCGGGTTGAGATTTCCTTGGGAACCATGGGGATTGAGTCATGGTGTCTATTTTGATTCTTGTTCTTTGGGTATTTTGTGATTTCCTTGCACTTGATTTGCAGTTTTGTTATGTACAGTGCAAGGCCTTGCCACTTTGTTGTGGTGTCATATTTTTATTGACTTTCATGGTTTTCTTCTTGCTTGTTTCTTGTGCTTGCATTTTAAGTTTTGAGTCTTGGGGATTGTTTGGAAAGAAGAAAGTTGATGGAGCTCGAGAGAGCTTTGTGGTACCCAAAAAGTAATGTAATACTTGGATGAAGTTGGTGCATGAGTAAGCACAAAGGAAGGTAAGACTATGATAGTTTGTTGGACTGTTGTGGTCCATTGTGGCAAATGGACAGTGACAAAATGGACATGAGAAAGGTAACCAGAATAGGTAAATTAAATGGATCTGACATGTCATATGCCTTGGTTAAGTTGGGAACAATGGTTCTCAATGTTGGGCATGCTGTGAAAAAATAAGGAATTTCTATTAACCTTGACCTTATGTAATTATGTTGGGATCATGATTATGCCGATGTCTATATGTGTAGACATGTATATATGTATGTCGTTGACTAACTAGATCATTATGATTTTATGTTGATGTTTATATGTATGTCTGTATATCGTTTCCTGACAGGATCATGATTATTTATGCTAATTCTTGTAAATGTGTATGTATCTATGTATCCATGTCACTACCTGACAGGGTCATCAAGAATCGTTCATGTGGAGGAATGATTTCTTACGTAGGCAAATGACATGAATAGGCTCTTGGTATTACGAGGAATCAATTGGGAACAATAGTCATGAAAAATATATGAGGTTAGTATCATGTGAATATGAATTGATATTGTATGTTTGTATTATGATTATGTTTATGTTATGATAAGTAACGTTGAGGGATGCATTAGCAAAATGAAAGTAGTGTGGTGAGCAAAATGTTGGGACAAGCATGGATAAGGCACTAGAAACAATGTTTCTTGGTAGAGACAATGTGCTTTTGGATGTGAGGTACTATTGTTGTGCATATGTTGTATATATTGTACATGTTGCATCTATGATGTTGTGTGCACGCAGTGTTGTATATATATAGTGTGTGTACATGTTGTTATGGGATGATTATGTACAAGGTGGTACATATAGTTTTTTGTGCATATGGTATTATGCACATGTTAGATATGCAGTGTTGTGGATAGATGATGCTATGTACATGTTGGATATGCAGTGCTATGTACATGTGTTCTTGCATGCATGTTTTACATGTGGTGCTATGTACATTTGGTGTCGTGTGCATGATTGTACAAGTGGTGATGTATGCATGTGGTAATGTGTACATGTTTTACAAGTGGCGCTATGTGCAGGTGGTGTTGTGTACATGTCACACATGTGGAATTATGTATATGTAGTGTCATGTACATGTCTTGCATGTGGTACTATGTACATGTGGTATTGTGTACACATTGTATAGGTGGTGTAGTGTACATGTGGCTTTGTGTACACATTATGCAGCTGGTGTCGTGTAAATGGGATTCCATGCACACGTTTTGCAGGTGTAGTGTACAAGTGGTACTATGCACATGTTGTACATATGGTACTGGTGTACGTGTTGTATATGATGTGTTACCGACATGTGGTACTATGTATGTGCATTGTGTAGTCAGGGTATCATGACATGTGTATTCCTTGTGTTGTACTTTGTGTAGTACATGTATTTTTTTGCATTGTATGCTAAGTGAAGGTGTATGTATTATGTTATGCACTAGATGTAGGCATATGTATTGTATTGTATACACTGGGTATAGGTGTATGTGTTGTATTTCAGATGTAGGTGCATGTATCGCATGGAGTTGTATGCTGTGTGTGGTCATATGTGTGTGATGCACACTATGTATATGTGCACCTAGTTGAGGAGAAGGCACTGGGTGTTTTTCGATTGTGGCAACCGATATAGTGTGCGTACGAAATAAGAACAAAGGAATAAGGATCGATTAAAGGATAAGTATCAACATATTATTTTAGTTTTATTATGCATGTGATTTATGTTAAACACACATGGGGAGCGAGAAAGAATAGAAAGATAAAGCATGCATTACAATTTTTATTCACAAATGATACATATTTATAGTACATGTGGTGACCGTTGGGATTCACATCCCAAGGTCCCTTGGACTGCTTAGTCTCTTTAGCTTCCACACTAACCCATTTAGAATTAGGTGTCCAACATTCCCCCCCCCTTAATCTGAAGGGGTATGTATGAGTCCAAGAAGAGAGCTGTAATACAAAATGTGCAAAAATGCATGGTAGCACTAGGCTGAATGTGCTCTCTGAAATGTTGGTATATAAAGGGTGGTGGTTTAAAGATGGCCACCAACACTGGAACGCTTAGTGCAGTTCCCGGAACTCTTCCAAAACTGGCAAGAAGCTGAAGTCTTCTGCTAGAGGAAGCGCTCCTATTGTTTTAAAAAGGGAAACCTTCAACCATAAAAGGGAGGTCTCACCCCGCATAAAAGGTAAACCTTCAACCTGAAAAGGGAAGTCTCAACCTGTGATGGTTTAAGGATGACCAACAACTCTGGAATTCTTAATGAAATTCCTGGAACTCTTCCAAAGCTGGCAAGAAGCTGGAGTCTTCTGCTAGAGGAAGTGTTCTCAATTTTGT
>APFE031389964.1:15151-57073 GCA_000404065.3 Pinus taeda | reverse complement strand
ATATAAAACGTGTCCCTCGTGTCCTGTTTTCGGGGCCATAAGTCCTACAATTTGGTCAAGGCAGAACTAAAGACAAGCTACTTGAAGAAATGAACAAAACAAAAAGTCTTGAACCAATTATTCCAGAAAAAATATTGTACACTCCACACCTTAAGGGGGGTAGCACAATGATAAAAGAAACTCTCCTACACCATTAAGGGGGGGGGGGGGGGATAAATAAATGAAGTGAAGTTGGTTAGTGGTCATCCAAAAACCACTGCCTTATTCAAGCAGATGGGTTAGTTGTAAGCCAGAAACCACTGCATTATTCAAAGTGGATTGGATAGTGGTAATCCAGAAACCACTACATTAATCAAAGCAAACAGATAGTGGTAAACCATCAACCACTAGTTTCTATCTTCAGTGGTCAACTGAAAAAACCACCACCTAAAGAATCCAAAGCCCCAGCTTGGATTCTTTCCAAACATAAACACTATTGAAAAACTTCTCACCTTACACCTCACCTTGCACCTGATAGGGGGGAATATCAGATATCGGGCTTCAACTTTCTGAATCTTATTAGTCATTTCAATCAAAATTTACTCGTAAATTGAGAATTCCAGCGTAGCAATTGGTCTCCTCAATAGAAAATCATTTCAATTATTCTATAGAAATGTTCAGACATAGCTATTGTTCACTTCCAAACATTCAGATATTGGCGGTTTTTCAGGAATATCTTCATTGAATCTCAATTCAACAGTTTCAAATTGAAAATAACAAAGGTTGCTGTACAATTATTCAGACTTGTGATTGAGGGGGGGGGGAATGTTAGACTGTGAGTCCCTAGACAATCACAAGGTCCGAGACCATGAGTTGTAAAGTTTATCTTCATGAGGTGTCATCATGATCCACTGATGAGTTGTCAGTGAGATCTAGAAGATCTAGAAGGTCACACTAATGTATTATAAATTCACATGTTGAGATCAATACAATGGAACACAAAGGGCTTAAGGTCTTTTTTGCCAATCTATTTGTCTTGTCTTGCTCATGTTAATTTTTAACAACATTCTGAAGAGAATTAATAAAAATAAGTTCTGAATGAAAATATAAAACTACCCTGTGTTTTTGCTGCTAGACCGGGCACATTGACTGTGCATTAACCAGGCATCTCAGCATTGATTTTGGTCGAGTGGATAGGTATTCATCCATGTCCTGATGCTGGGCGACAAAACCCATGCTGTGGATTTCGCTTAGGTGGCCTGCATATATGAGAATGAATGATCAATTACAAAATTTACTGCAGTTTTGTGAATACGTTTTACAATGTAGTTATTTCATAAATTTCTAAAAATTAAGAATGACCAACAAAATACCTCAGGGAATGTATTCATTATGAAAAATATGATAAAAAAGTATCAAAAGCGACTCAAATGGATTTCCTAAGGCCAAATGAAGTGGTAAACCATAGGAAAATTAAGTCACAATAAAGGACTGACATCTCTCCGAACTGAAGGTAGAACATGTCCTCAAACTCAAAATTGTCTCACAAAAGTGTGTGGCTGTCCTTGTCAAATAGATTTTTCTGTTTGTAGCGAGATGTCTACATTGTCCTTGGATTGTGCTTGTGATGTTTGACCTTCTTGTTGTGGTTTCTTCATGAGCAACTTTACCTTGAGATTTTTGTTCTTAGCTTTAAGGGCTTTCTTCTTCTCATACCAGAGATAAGCTTGTTGTGATATCATATCATTATCCTCTTGTAGCTTCCTGTTTTCTTCCTTAACCCTCTCATTTTCTTCCACGAAGTTTAAGTTGTGCCTAGTTAGTACTTCATTTTGAGTTTTGAGGTATCTTTCTAGCACATCCATTTCTTGAATGGTTTTCTTCATTTTCCTTTTCTTTTTATCTAAAGCTTCTTCTTGAGAAGTTATGGAAACTTTTTCAGTCTCTCTTAATGGTATGTTTCTCATAATTTCTTCAGTTTCATCTTCAATAAGAGTGTAATCATCCTTCTCATCAACAAGAATGTACTGCTCAGGTATTTTGTACTATCTTCTGTGGATGGCTGTTTTTTTTAATCCTTCTCCTCTAACAATTCTGTATAATCATATAGGATTTGTTGGTTTTCATCAATCTCAACAGTGCTTGGGGTATTCCTGGTTCTTGGTCTTTTAGCTATGCTAATGAGTGCTGGACCATTTTCTTCCCCTTTTTCAATTTGTTTGGACATTGATCTTGTAATCCTCGTGGTCTTTTGACCTGTTTGCTGTACTTTTTCCTTTTGTTGTATCTATACCTGTTCATCTTCTTGCATGTGCCCCTTCCCCCATGGAAGTGTGCTTCCCTTCCATTGGTTCATCTTCATTCATTTCAACAAATTGATTTTCTTTTAGGAATACTTCCCAAGTTTGCTGAGTCTTGGACAGTTCCCACTCAACGGTCATCTTGATCAATCCTTGATGATATAAACTCTTGATTTCACTATCAGAATGCTTTTGTATCTGTTTTGCCATTTTGGTAAGACTTCTTAGAAATTAGCAGGGGAAGTTCATTGCCTTTTCTCCACTCAAATGTTGTAGCACTCTGATATGATAAAGGTAAATAAAATTGAATCTCCCTTTACAAGTAATGTACCTTTGCACTATCAAAGCGATTTCATCCCAAAGATGTCTAAACCAAGTGCTGGGCATTCCTCTTTTCCAGTTGGGATTTGTCCTTGATTTCTTGATAAAATAGGTCCAAGGCTTCCCTTCTAAATGATGTGTTTTAAAACACTTTTCACCCTGCTGAGGCAATCCTATGACTTCACTGATTATATGCTCTGATAAGTGAATTGTTAGATTGCCTATCTTGGTACAATTAGCATAAAAAAAGTGCAAAGGCTTTTGAGACATTTTTATTATAACCTTTGAATTTGAAAAGGAAATCCATTCATTTCCTTTCTTTCCAAGATTCTGATGGCGTCATTGTAATATTTAGCCACCACAAACCCATAGGGTTCAATTCGGACTGCCATATTTTAATCCTTGTGACAATCTCTATGCAATGCTTGTATGCTGATGTCAACTGTATGTCAAACTCTGTGAAAAATGTACTACAAACTAGTCAATGCTTCTGCTGTTGAAAAAGAAAAATGATAAAGTGTTTTACCATAAAAAATATCACAATTCTGATCTTGAAAAATAGGGTATAGTTCCTCTGAAATATCAATAAGAAGAAAGTATCTCTGTGGCTTCCAACTGTTACCAAAAACTCATCATATCAAGAGCCAAATATATATATGCGCCATAATGTATTTTGAAGAAATATAACCCTTTGATTTTGAGCAAAAATTCAAAACATAATTGTTTCTTTCCTCTGTGCATACACTTATCAGTTTTGGGACTAGTTTAATCACGAAAATGTTTGAAAAATAACAAAACTGAGTGATAATCATCATAACCCTTTGAATACTGTGTAAATTTTTTAGTATAGAAACCCCTTTTCAGTGAAATTACTTGAATGTCTATGAACAAGTTGTGAAATTCGAAAAAATGATTTTTATTCTTCTTGAGATAACAACCGTACATACCTCTGTCCGTGCACACTGAAAAATCGATTTCCCAGACTTTCTCCAATTTGTGACTACCACGAATATGCCCTCTGTATTCTTAAACTTGTGCTTTGTTTTGGCTTGTGAATTCGTACTCTACTTGGGTTTGAATTCGGCCTTTGATCGTGGCTGCAAATTTGTGCCTTGATTGGATTATAAAATTGGTTTACAATGCAAGTTTTTGTGTTGGAAATACTAAGAGGGTGGTGAATCAATATATATATATATATTTTTTTTTGTTGATAAGTGGGTGAATCCTGAAAATCACTCTTACCCTGTCGCTGAGAGGCCACGACTCAGGGGCATCTAAGCCGTCAAAGTCACCCGGGGATCGCACCCGGCTTGAGCCGCACCAGCGGAAACCATGCTGGATTTTTTGGTATCGGCGAGACTAGAACCGGTGACCTTTGCATATGGAGCGCCTTAACAGCGCGCTCCTTCTCCGACTGTTCTATATCTCTTTGATGTGGTGAATCAATATTTCACTTACAATTGGTTAATTATTAATTTTTAGAGCGTTAACAATAAATTGAAACGAGAATCATCAACATATCACAAGAACAATGCACAAGAAAATTTTAGGTTGAAACCCTTCTGGGAAAATACCACCAAACGCTTTCTAATATTTTATTGAGTACAAAAATACTTCTGCGCCAACTGAATAGGAAAGCCCCGACTTCCTAGTACTCTAGAAAAGCATTCAAGTTTATCAAGTAGCTCCAACTCCTGAAAGGATGCTCCTACACCTTGGTTTTACCAGCTCAGACTGGAAGGTTGCTCCAATGCCTTAGTTTTATCGGTTGCAACTGAAAGGTTGCTCTAGCCTCCAACACCCTGCAAGCTTCAACTTGCCCTAGCACCACCCTACCACCTTGAAGTATTTTCAGGCTCCACCCTGAAGGAGACTTCACTCTCCTGCCTTGCACTACCCAACCACCCTGAGTATACTGATAGAATAGAGAAATAACCGTGGGCTCCCGTACTAGGGATAATGGCCCACTTACAAGAAAATTCAACCAATTCTTCCTGCCAATGTGACCCTCGAGCTTCTTCAGAATTCATTGCTTCTGAATAACAATGCTATTGAAATGCACAGGCTGAGAAATATATGTACCTTTAGTCCTCTGCCGTTGTTTTACTTGTAGATCGTTTTAGATTTGCTAGCTGCTTGGAGTCTTTGAAAAGTGCCATTGATATTTTCAACCAAGTTGTATCTCTGGTTCAATTTTCACTGCTCCTAAAACAATGACTTGAAATCCTTCTCAAATCTGTATTGAATGACTACAATTCTGTCTCTAGATGCCTGCAGACTGCTCAATGTCGCAGACAAGGATAGAAGTTTGCTCCACAAGTAGACAACCAGAAAGTTCCTTAGATCACAGGGAGAGAGATCTTTATCTAACTCTGTCCATATTATCAAGTTAATCACAACAAGCCCTGTGTATTATAATAGCACAAAGGCGACTCAACTTCTACCGCAACCGAGCTACTTTCTCTTTGATTAGGGCTCAGATCTGTGCCTTAAGCTGTCGTGTCAGCCATGAAAATAGACTTCAAAAGGGTTTGAGTTTGAATCCTTCTCTCTTATATTGAACCACAGGATCAATTGCTCTTGATCAGGTACAAATGAACTTCAAAAAGGAGATTTAAATCAAGCAATCCTCGGTCACAAATTTCCACAAATATATGATTACAATCTGACCGCAGAAATCCTCAGAGATTATGCTACAGATAGCACTAAAGCGACTGTAATGTTGAGCAAATGGTCATCAATCAGGGCTTAGTTTATTCAATTCGCATGTCATAAATTGCCTCAAAAGTTTGCCTTGTTAGCAATTCGAAGAGTTCACCCACATAATCATACTATATGATGAAGTTCAAAAGAGAGAACATAGTTTTATTTCTGAGCAGATTACAAGTTTAATGCGAGTTTTTGGCAGGCTGAAAGTGACCTCAGGAGCCATTGGAATTAAATTAAACAGGTCTGCAAAATATGTCCTTTAAAGGGCCAAATAGGTCTCTTGATATCAGTCCAATCCAAACCCTAGGTAAGTTGATACAGAGGTGAACCATATCTTGAAACTTCAGCGAGTAAAACCACAAAATGCCCAGAAAAGGCTACAAAGAGGCCAGTCAATGGTTTGATCCCTAGTGGATGCAAGCTTTAGAGTTGTCTGGCTTAGAGGGCCGAATGGCCTCAAAAATGTGAATTAGATCAGCCTCAGTATTGTCACCGCTTCCACAAACCTAGAAATTGCCCTACCACAGGGTTGACGATCCTCTGCCATCTATCCGTACGACGACCTCAGAAAATGCCGCGAACTTGTATTGAACCAGATCTTGATGAAGGCCAAATAGCCCTAGACAGTGATCAATCAATAGCCCAACGAATACCCAAAACCAAAACTTGGTAATGACAAACCAAAATTAATGCTTCAAACTTGCCTCTTCTTCAGATATAGCGTTACTCCACAAGGCTGCAGTGACAACCTTCCTTATGTGCACAAATTGGTGATCTTTTGGAGGGCTAAAGTGCCCTATTTATAATATATATTGGAAGTGGAGGCCTTTAGGAGGGACGCTGACCTGGACTTTTGGAGGGAAAATTTTAATTTCAAATTGATTTTTGAATTTAACTTTGGAGCCAAAAACAGGTTTCCCTTGAGGCCAACTTTAGGAAATAGGAAATATTTTTAATTTAACTTGAGGAGCTGATTTTGGGGCCAATTAATCCTTAGTAAAATCCTCTTTTGATTTTGAGTAGGATAAACCCATTTAATTTAAATTTTCTTGGATAATTTGTAGCATCTCCTTTGGGTTTCTTAGCCACTAAATGGGGCTCCAATCTTTAAAGAGGCATATCTCCTCAACTGTGAGAAGTTATGAGGCATACTACCTATCAATAGAATCAACACGACGAGAACCATCAAATGAAGACGATCTTGAGCCCAAGAACCTTTGCCTTCCCTGTCATTTTTGTCATTGAAAGTGGGGCTTCTTCTGGCTGCTGCTTGGGTTGACATCAATGACAACCAAATTTCAACAATCTCCCCCTTTGTCATTGATGGCAACACACCTGCTCCCCTTGTGAACATTGCCCCCCTTGATTCCATGCTTCTGATCTTTTTCCCTTGATTGCTCTCCCCCTTTCACATAAATGGCAAAGGGTGACTCTCCCTGACAAGACACCTTCTTCTCTCTTCCTTTAACATGCCTTTCTCCTCCTGTCTACTTGGCTGGATGACATGCATATCAATGTGAATCTGGTAGAATCCTGAGCTTCTATCGAAGATAATCAAAGTTCTCTCGAGGTAGAAGTTTGGTGAAGATGTCGACTATTTGTTCATTTGTTCCAATGTATTCTACCTTGATATTCTTTTCTACAACCTGCTGCCGAAGAAACTGGTATTTAATAGGAGTGTGTTTTATCTTTGAATGCATTATAGGATTCTTGGAGAGACTATGGTGTTGGTGTTGTCACAAAATACATAATTGGCTCATCAAATTTTACTTAGAGATCCTATAGAGTTTGCTTCATCTAGAGAACTCGAGTACAACATGCTACTGCTACGATATATTCTGCTTCTGCTGTGGACAAGGACACTGAAGACTACTTCTTGCTCAACCATGAAACAAGACAATCACCCAAATAAAAGGCTACTCCATTGGTGCTTTTGTGATCATCAATATTGCCTGCCCAATCTGCATTCATATAGGTTGTTAAAGTCAATTTATTCCCCTTTGGATGCCATAGTCCAAAATATGCTAGTCCTTTAAGGTATCTGAAGATCCTTTTAACAACAACATGGGATTCTTTTGTTGCTTCTTGGAATCGTGCCACCTACCCAACTGCCTGCATCACATTTGGTCTCGAAGCTGTCACATACAACAAACTGCTAATCATCCTTCTATATAGTCTCAAGCTTGCTTCCTTGGATTCATCGCCCTTGCTCAACTTGCAGCTGGTCACCATGGGAGTGTCAACTGGTTTACAATCTTCCATTTGGAACCTCCTCATCATTTCTTTGATGTACTTGGTTTGAGAGATGAATATGCCATCATCTTCTTGAGATATTTGAAGTCCCAAGAAGAAAGTCAACTCACCAAGTAAAGACATCTCAAACTCACTTTGCATATCGGTGGTAAACTTTTTGCTCAGTGTGTCATCATTGTTGCCAAAAATGATGTCATCCACATACAATTCAATGAGAGTCAAGCTGTCTTGCTCAATCTTTAGGTATAGGTTGCTAGCAACACTTCCTCTTTTGAACCCTTGTTGCTGCAAATACTAGTCGAGATGAGCATACCAAGCTCTAGGAGCTTGTTTGAGACCGTACAAGGCTTTCTTTAACTTGCAAACATAACCTTTCGTTTCAATAAGCAAAAAACCTTTGGGTTGCTCTATGTGGACTTCTTCCTTTTCACCGTTCAGAAAAGCTGATTTTACATCCATTTGTTACACCTTAATCTTTCTTGAGCAAGCATAGCCCAAAAGCATTATGATAGCTTCCATCTTGGCAACAAGGACAAACATTTCTTCGAAGTCTATTCCTTCAACCTACACATATTCTTTACAAACCAATCTTGCTTTGTTCTTGGTCACTTGTCCATTTTCATTTAGCTTATTCCTGAAGACCATTTTGTGCCAATGACATTTTTGTCCCTAGGTCTTGGAACCAATTACCATGTTTTATTCTTTTCAATCTGTTCCAGTTTTTCTTCCATGGCTTTGATCCAATGCTCATCATAGCTAGCTTCTTCAAAGTTGCTAGGCTCAACTATGGATAAGAACACAAGATGACATTGTTCTAGCATGCGTATTTGCCAAATTCTTCTAGCTCCTGTTCCTGCATTCATATCACCGATGATTTGTTCTAATGGAGGGGGTTTAGAAGGTGCCTGTTGATTATCTTCTGCTTCTTCCTGGTTGACAGTTAACTCTTTGTCTAATTGTTCTTCTTCCTTTATTATTCCTTCTTGTTCCGCTACTTCTTCTTTTTGTTTCTCTGAAGATGGGCCTCCTTGCTTGTCTTTCTGTCCATGAAATTCATCAAATGTTACATTGATGCTTTCAACTATCTTGTTGAGTCTCAAATTATAGCATTTGTATGCCTTGCTTTTGTGTGAGTACCCACAAATATGTCTTCGTCTACTCAAGAATCAAATTTTCCAATCTTCTTGTCTTCCCTCTTTATGTCGCATTTGCTTGCTTTTGAAGATTCTGAAATGCTTGATGTTTGCTGGTTTCCCTTTCCATAATTCATATGGTGTCTTGTCACAATTGCTTCGAAGCATTCCTTTGTTCTGAATGTGCACAACTGTCTCCACTGCTTGAACCTAGAAGACATCGATTAATTTGGAATCATTCAACGTGGTCCTAGCCATTTCTTCTACTGCTTTGTTTTTTCTTTCAACGACTCCATTTTGTTGTGGTGTTCTGGTTGCTGAGAATTGTCCTTTTATCTTCTGTTCTTCATAGAAGTGCTGGAATTCTATAGATGTGAATTCCCCTCCATTATCTGATCTTAAACACTTTATTCTCAGATCAATTTCATTTTCAACCATCTCTGTGTAAATTCTGAAACATTCAAATGCTTCTGACTTTCTCTTCAGAAAACTTATTGCTGTCATTCTAGTGTAATTGTCGATCATTAGCATGAACTATTGTTCACCATCCAATCCTTTGGTTCTCATCGATCCACATAGGTTGGTGTGTACCAACTCTAACAATTTTGAAATGGAATGTTCCTTGGTCTTGATCTCAACTCTTTTCTGTTTTTTATGTTTATAGTGCTTACACATGGTGCTAACTGGTTTTGAAATTTCTAGCATTTCTCTGACAACGTCCTTTCTACCGATCATTACCAAATTTTTGAAATTTATGTGACCCATTCTCCTGTGACAAAGCCAACTTTCATTCTCCTTTGCCAAGAAACAACCTTCCTTTCCAATTTCATCCAGGGTGTATATATCATTTGGATTTGTTGTTGTTGTCGCCACTAACCTTACCTGATTTCTCACTTCTTATTTCACATTTATTTGAGTCAAACAACAATGTGTGCCCTCGATCACACCATTGACTCATACTTAGCAAATTGTGGTTCAAGTTTTCAATGAGTAACACATCTTGTGTTGTGGTATTCCTGCTTCCGAGCTTAACTGTACCCTTTTCTATCACCTTTGCAAAGCCATCATTTCCGAATGAGATTGTTCCATTGCTTTCTTCTTGTAGAGATACAAATTTTTTCTTATCCCTTGTCATATGCGTTGAGCAACCACTATCGACATAACATACACTTTTATTGCTTTGTGCTTTTAGAGCAATTGCACAACTTTCATTTTTCTTCTTCCAAACTTTTTGGGAGCATTTACAACATGCTGTGGTTCCCTTGGAGTGGTTAACTTGCAGTCTTTAGCCAAATGTCCAAAGTTGTTGCATTTGTAGCACTCTACTTCATTACAAGTATCCAAATATGTTATAACTTTGTTTGTAATCTTCCCGAGATCTTCTAAGATAATCATTCCTGGAGTAGTTTCCAAAGTTGCTTCTATTCCTAGCATAAGCTTTACAACTTACAACCTTATGTCCAAAATTATTGCAAGAATAACATACACCAAGGAAGATGGTTTGATAACTGGGAGGAGATCTTCTTCATGGTATAGTTCTCCAGAGGCCTTCCTCTTGAGGTCTCTTCATAGCAGGTTGTTGATTTTGCTTCTTTTGATCTTGAGCCTTCTCTTTTGCTGACAAGATTTCATATTTCTTGATGGGATCCTAAAGGATATTTGCATATGTTTTTTGTTTGACATCCTTTTCTGTTATTGTGGAGCTTGAACCTTTAACGAACATGGGCTTGTATCCATTAGGGGAGTTTTGAGGTCTAAAATGGGCCTCCTAAGGAAATTATAAAGTAATAGTGGAAATAATAAAATGAGATTAGATTACATCATCAAATTTTAGAGAGAAAAAAGAAAAAAAAAACTATTTTTTCAACTTGTGTTTTCAACTTATCTCCCTATGGGTTTACTCAAATTTCGAGCAACAACACTTGTTGGATGCAAAATTTGATTCCTCATCCAAAGAGTACCCATGTTGCATACTTTCGATGGACACTGCTACACAAAACATGAGAAATACATGAAAAATGTGATTACAATCACGTTTTTCATAATCACATTTTTCATGTGTTTCTCATTTTTCGTGTAGTAGGGTCTATCGATAGTATGCAACATGGGTACTCCTTGGATTAGGAATTAAATTTTGCATCCAACAAGTACTCCTGCTCGAAATTTGAGTAAAACCTTTTAGGGAGATAAGTTAAAAATACAAGTTGAAAAAGTAATTATATTATTTTATTATTTTTTAATCTTTTTACTCTTTTACTCCAAAAATGGCGAATCATCCCCCATGGTTGACATCATCATCTTGAACCCTATTAGTTCTTATACAATTTATTTTGGTTGTACATTTTTCTTAGGAGGCCCATTTTAGACTTCCAAATTCCCCTAATGCTAATCTTGTTTTGTCATCGCATGATCTTTGATCGCTGATAATTTTATCCAACACTTTGGAGTTGTTCAGAAAGTTCTGGTGGACATTCCTTTTTTGTGCTTCCTTTTGCAAAGAGACCATCTCTGCCTCCAAATCTTCCTTTGTCTTGGTACTTTCTTCCAATTCCATTTTAAGTGATTCTTCAATTTTTCTAGCCTCTTCTACTTGTACTTTAAGATTGATAATAATCTTATCCGACTCTTAAAGTCTTCTTGTTGAGACTTTTGGCATGTTCCTGTAGTTCTCTTAACTCAACTTCCAATGCTTTGACATTTCTTCTTTCCACCTTAAGGTCTTTTAGGGCATTGATAAGTTCTCTTTGAAGATCAACCTCGCCTTCTTCTTCATCTTCTTCATGTGCTTCAGGAGATTCCTTTTGGTTATCCCTTGCCATGAATAATACTCTTCCTGTGTCATTTTCACTGTCACTATAACTCTCTTCTTTGGATGAAGAGCTATCTTCCTTTGGGTAGAAACTTTTCTTGAAGCCTTTCTTTTTACCTTGCTTCTTGTATCTTCTTTGAACTTTCCTAGGAACTTCTTCTTCATCATCAGAGTTCTTTGCATAGGGACACTTCGAAGCAAAATAACCAATTTCACCACAATTGAAACACTTTAAAGGAAGCTTACCTTTGTACTTTCCTGTTCCTTGTTTTAACTTTCTCACAAAGTTGGCTATTTCTTCATCTCAAATTCTGCTACAACTGCTACTGGGGCTTGGATTTGACTGTTGCTTGTCTTTCCCTGTTTTCGTGGATGTTGAAAAATCTGCTTCTTTCTTGGATGGATTCTCTTGCTCTATTCTCATTTCGTAGGCTATAAGTATTCCATGTAGGTTGTCCATGGTGACACTTTCTGAGTCCAATCTTTCTTCTAACATTGAGACTTTAACATCAAATCTCATCAGAAGTGATCTTAGTATCTTTCGGACAATTACCTTGTTTCCATTGGTTCTCCCAATCCTTGTATGGCGTTTACTACTTCATCAACCCAGAGAAAATAAGCTACAATATTTTCATCTTCATTCATTTTTAGCTACTCAAATTTTCCTTTGAAAGTTTGAAGCTTGGCCTTCTTGACCTTTTTGTCCCCTTTATATATATATTGAAGCTTATCCCTAATGTCTTTTGCCGATTTACAATGTATTACTTTAATGCATACTGACTCTATTAGACAATTCAAAATAACACTCATGGCTTTAACATTACTATCATAAAGCTTTTTACTTGCATCATTTGTTGGAGGAGTTAAGGATTTTGTATATCTAGTCTTTACAGAGTGGCAAACATTATATACTTGTGCTTGCACATATGCCTTCATCATTCCACTCCAAAGTGCATAGCTCTCTCCATCGAATACAAGAATTTCGTTCTTTGTGTAATCCATCATCTCCCTTGCAGTGGATAGATGGCTTGTGAAAGAACCAACTCTGATACCAATTATTGGAAATATTGAGAGGGGGGTGAATCAATATTTCACTTACAATTAAATAATTATTAGTTTTTAGAGCATTAACAATAAATCAAAATAAGAATCATCAACACATCACAAGAACAATATGCAAGAAATTTTTAGGTTGAAACCCTTTTGGGAGAAAAACCATCGATTGCTTTTCTAATATTTTATGAGTTAACCATGTCATGTCAACCATGAAAATAGACCTCACAAGGGTCAACCTTGTTGTGTCAACCATGAAAATATTCCTTAGAAGGGTTTGAGTTTGAATCCTTCTCTCTTGTAGTAAGCCACACGATCAATTGTTCTTTATCAAGTACAAACGAACTTCAAAAAGGAGATTTAAATCAAGCAATCCTCAATCACAAATTTCCACAAATATGTGATTACAATTTGACTGCAAAAGTCCTTAGAAATTATGCTACAAAGAACATTGAAGTGACTATAATGTTGAGCAAATGGTCACTGATCAGGGCTCATTTTATTCAATTCACATGACATAAATTGCCTAAAAAATTGGCCTTGCTACCAATATTGAGAGTTCAACTACATAATCATACTATATGATCAAGTTCAAAAGTGAGAACAAAGTTTTATTTTTGAGCAGATGACAAGTTTAATGCCAGTTTTTGGTAGGCTGAAAGTGACCTTAGGAGCCATTGAAATTAACTCAAACGGGGATGCAACCTAGTTCCTTTAAAGGGCCGAATAGGTCTCTTGATATTAGTCAAATCCAAACCCTAGGTATGCTGATACAAAGGTGAACCATACCTTGAAACTTCAACGAGTAAAGCTACAAAATGCCCAGAAAAGGCCGCAAAGATGCCGACCAATGGTTTGATCCCTAGTGGATGTGAGCTTTCAAAGTTGTCTAGCTTGGAGGGTCAAATGGCCTTAGAAATGCAAATTAGATTAGCCTCAGGATTGTCACCGCTTCCACAAAAAAAATTACATCAAATGTGCCTAGAAATTACCCTACCATAGGGTTGACGATCCTATGTCGTCTATCCATGCCACGACCTTAGAAAATGCCACATACTTGTATTGAACCAGATCTTGATGAAGGCTGAAGGGCCTTAGATAGTGATCAACCTAGCGCATACCTAGAACCAAAACTTGTAAAAGATAAATCAAACCTAATGCTTTAGAGTTCCTCTTGTTCAGATATGGTGTTACTCCACAAGGCTGTAGAAATAACCTTCCTTATGCACACAAATTGATGATCTTTTGGAGGGTTAAAGTGCCCTATTTATATTGGATGTGGAGGCCTTTAGGAGGGAGGTTGACCTGGACTCTTGGAGGGAAAATTTTAATTTCAAATTTGATTTTTGAATTTAACTTTATAGCCAAAAATAAGTTTCCCTTTAGGCCGACTTTAGGAGATAGGAAATATTTTTAATTTAACTTTAGGAGCTGATTTCGGGGCCAACTAATCCTTAATGAAATTCTCTTTTTGACTTTGACTAGGATATACCCATTTAATTTAAATTTTCTTGGATAGTTTGTAGCATCTCCTTTGGTTTCTTAGCCATTGAATGAGGCTCCAATATTTAAGAGGCCTATCTCCTCAACTGTGAGGAGTTTTGAGGTGTACTACTTATCAATAGAATTGGCATGATGAGAACCATCAAATGAAGATGATCTTGAGCCCAAGAACCTTGACCTTCTTTATGAAACCAGGGTCAAATTCCACTTTGGACAACTCATTTGATGAAGATAATTATTGCATTGAATTACTCTTTTTGAGAGGACCAAAATTGACCTAAAGATAACTCAAATCGAATAAGGAGAAGTGCGTTTTTGAATTCAAACCCGCTCTTGTGCAGATTATCAAGGTCGGCTACAACATCATGCAGGCTCATGAAGCCTAAAAGACATGCCTTTTCACCCACATGGATTCATATAAATACAAGAGACCTCAAACCTCATTTGACACTTCATCAACTCACAACACATCTTCTCTCTCCTCTTCCTATTGGTTCGTACAACTCAGAAGTGGAAGGTTTCTCTCACACGTGTGTCGAACAGGTGATTGATTCTGATTGGGCCGAGTTGCGGCATTGTTTCAAGGTGTTGACCAACGTTGACTTGGGTGAAGTTGACCTCCTTTGACTATATTTTTGGGTGGAAAAGTTCGATTTCTCTAGGCCGCATTGGAGGACATACAAAACGAGGAATTCTGAGTAGCTTGACTGGGATTGACTTTCCGGTATGATCGTTGAAAATTGCAAACTGCAATAGCGAACTTTCTCTTTCCTTTGACTGAGTTTGGCTAAGGTTTTGGGGGTTGTTTTTGGGCTGACTTTGTCCTTCATTCAAGGCCACATTTGACTGCCTTTGATCGAGCTGTTGAAGAGTTATTTTGATCATGGAAAGTTCACTGGTTAGAGCACACACTGTTGTAGTTGTCTGCTGTTGACTGGGACAATTTGAACTTGAGTTGACTCTTGTTGACTCTCTCTTTTTGTCTCCGTTTTTGATAGTGGATTGGATATTGGATGATGTACTCTTTCTTTGCTAAACATTTGAAGACAATCTAATAGAAGAAGATTTGCAAGGGTTTCCCCATAGTGGGTTTTTGTTTGGTCATTGACCAAAATTTGTCTCTTGTCTCTTGGCTGTCTTTCATTGTGCATTTGTTTAATTGTTCTATCTACTATTGCTCTATTGTCATTGGATAATTGAAGAAGTCAAATTGTTAAATTGGATGCTATTGGATATGGTTGAAGTGATCGCTGCAACATAGAACAAATTGATGAAAATTTAACATGGTTTCAAAGACGAGGTGAAGACAAGCCCAAGAGACATAGAGCAAGAGCATCCATTTTCTAGCAGTTGATTGAAAAAAGGAAAATCTTTTGGTAAAAAAGTCTTCCTCTTTCTTCAAGGAGCATGAGAAGTTGGGCGACTCATCTAACTTTGCTGCATGGAAAGTCAGGTTGGAGATCATAGCTGACAACAATGATGTTCTGGACTCCATTCAAGGAGTACCTGAGCCTCCAGAGAATGCTTCCATTGCTGTCAAAAACAAGCATAAGAAAGGTGAGTTAAAAGCAAAGCAAATTATTGCTGATGGTTTACAAGATA
The DNA here is from genome assembly GCA_000404065.3 of Pinus taeda. NCBI lineage: Eukaryota > Viridiplantae > Streptophyta > Pinopsida > Pinales > Pinaceae > Pinus > Pinus taeda. Next base: position 41,411 of record APFE031389964.1, on the reverse strand, counting down.
ATTTACTTGCGTATGTTGGAAATTTGAGAAAGTCTACGGACATGTATGATAACATAAATGACATGTATGAAGTCAACAATTTGAATGAAATCATCTTTTTGAAAGATCAACTCAAAGACATGATGATGAAGAAAGAAGAATTTGTGTAAGCATATATTATGAAGATATCTCGTCTTTAGAGCAATTGCAAATAATTGGGGAAACCACACCTGACACGAAATTGGTGATTGTAACTCTTAGAGCTCTCCTTCACATTTGGGAAACCTTCATTACTACTATAAGTAACAACAAGAACTTCCCGTCATTTGATGAGCTTGTTGGAAAGCTCACTCAAGAAGAATCAAGGATGATATATAGAGGAAGAATTCAAGAACCAAATGAAGGAGAACCTACTGCATTCATTGCTCAAGGAAAGAAAAAGAATGCAAAGAAAGGAAAGGGAAAGCCATCTAAATCAAGAAGACCTCCTCAATCCAATCAAGATTCCAAGGATTCAAGAAGGCGAAATAGAGATGTTGAGTGCTACAATTGTCATCAAAAGGGTCATTGTGCATTGTCCCGAAAAGAGAAATGCTCCAAGAAGAAACTCTTCAAGGTCCTACAACAATAACCGTGGCTTAAACAAAAATAGGTCATATGAAAGAAGAGACGATAGGAGAAGGAATGAAAGAAGAAGAGACTCCCTCGATGATCGTGAAGATGGCTATTGTCTTGCAAAGAGGTCAAGAAACTCCAGGTATGAAGGGCATGGTACTAATCAATCTGAATATGTTCTTATTTCCGCATTATCTAGTTCATCTCCTTCGGATTCTTGGGATAGTTGATTGGTTGATAGTGGGGCCTCTCACCCCTTCTCTAGATATAAGGAGGTTCTCTCTAATTTGGTAGAGAGGGAGACCAATTTGAACATTATTCTTGGTGACAATACCACTCATCCTGTAAAGGGATTTGGTTTTGTCAAATTTCATTTGGACTCTGGGGATTTAAGAAGAGTTTGGTATCAATATTTGCCTTGGAGGATAAAGGAATGAGGGTTGTATTCATCAAAGGAAAAGTACTCACTTGGCTTGTTGTATCCTTAATAAGAAATTCCTTCACATTGGGATCTAGGTCTGAAGGACTCTATAGAGTCGCTGGGAGACCCCTTCTAGCTATGGTCCATAATACAAATCATCAAAGCGAGATGTGGCACCTAAGGTTGGTCCATCTACATTATGATGCTCTTCCAAAATTGAAGAATTTGGTCTCCGGGATCCCCAATGTTCAAGCCCAACATGATGGAGTATGCCCTTCGTGTGCTTGTGGAAAGAAGACAAGGGGACCATTCCCCTCTAGCGAAAACAAGACAAAAGATATCCTTCATCTCATTCATTTGATCTTTCCCCCAAGGGAAAATCACAGATTTGATCTTTCCCCTAGGACTTAGACAAAGTGTAGCGACTTGTACATCATCTGGAGCTTCCTCGCTCATTGACTTACCATATCCCAGATAAGGTAGTATTTGATGTCTATCTGCTGGAGCAATCATCGAATATGGGATTCCTCAATAATCGAATCCCACCTCTGGTTGTCATAGAGAATCACAGTGGTATTCATCATGTGTACAAACAACTCACTAAAGAGCTTCCTCAACCAGGCAGCTTCATACGAGATCATACTCGTATATATGTATCTAGTCTCGGCGGTGCTTATAACAACCGACTTCTGCTTCTTGCTCATCCATGATATTGAAGCAGAATCCAAAGAGAAACAACACTAAGAAGTGCTCTAGTGATCCTCCACACTGCTTAATCAACATTCGAATAATCATGCAGTTTCATATTTCCGGCAGTGTATCTCAATCCATGAGAGATTGTGCTTCGAAGATATCTCGGAGGATTCTTGGCACCAATCCAGTGAGGCTCAACCAAATATGAGCTCACCATGTTAATTGCAAAACATATGTCCGGACGGAAGTTCACTAAGAACATCAACGCGAATGAGTTTATGAGACCCAGAGGCATTTCCCAAATCTGGTCCAACATCACTAATGACTTCTGAAAGTTAATATTCTCGAGGTAGTCACAGGCTTGCAGTGTATCATTCCACATTCGGAATCCAACTCCCTCTCACTTCTACAAATGAGAGGGTCTGTACCTATCAGAAATAGGTCATCCTCATAAGGTGCCAGTATGAGAGGTCTATCATCCACAACCTTCGGGTAATGGTTTGGATCGGTTTCACTCCTAGTGAACCTCAACTTCATCTGACAGCTATCAATCCTCTCATACTACACCCGGGGTCTTTTGCTTCAAGCCGTAGAGGGCTTTCTTCCACCTGCATACGTGTGATTCCTGATCATCAATCTCAAACCCCTCGGGTTGTTCCACACCTGTGGACCTGCTACATGAGGGGAATGGTCCCCTTGTAAGATTTTCCTTCGGTACATCTCGGACATGTACTTTCATGCTCTTTTTGAATTCAGGCATCCCTGTTACCATCTTTCCATCAATGAGTGCCACCTTGAAACCTTTGACTTCCATTGCTGGAATGGACACCAGGTTCTTCTTGCGATCAGGTACATAAAAGAGATTTTGTAAATGAATCAAGTTACCCTCATTCAATTGAGAGTTAACATTCCCTACACCCTTTCTGGGATGGGTGGCATCGGCTCCAAGTATAATCCCACGATTGTTTCCATCTCTACCAAATTAAAGAGTGCACCCATCTATCCGATGGAGTGCCTTGAAGCACTACAATCTATAAGCCAGATTCCCAGAGAATCTGAAGGAGAGGGCCAATACAAGATAACGCTTCTTTATCTTATTAGAAACAACATTTGATTCCTCATACCTGGGGTTCCTTGCTTTCTATGAAGAGTCAACCATTTCCTTGATGACCCGCATTACCTGTCATTCCTTTGATCATTGAAGATGTCCTTGTTGTTATCATCATCAAGTGATGTGTCCCTCCATTCGGACACTCCTTCGCATAATGGCCGAACTGGTTTTTTTCTTTTCTTTTCTTTTCACCTTGAGATCCGATCTTCCAATGAAGTGATCTTTAGGTAGGCCATATTCTGCTGTGCCATTCTGATAATTATCTCTGCTTCGACTTCACCCTTGGTGAATTTAAAGAGGGATGAGGAATCCACTGGTCCTTTTGTCCTTTCCCAATTGTCTTTGGTGATTGCTCTTTCACTCTTGCTTGGGCATTGTCTTCACCTCAGCTCTGATACCATGTTAATTTTATGTATGTTCTATGCTAGAGCAATTTATTTCAATTTTCACAATTAGCTCAATATCTTTTCCAGATTAGCAATCACATCAGTATTAAAGTAAAATGTAGATAGAACATAAATATAAATCATAGAAGACAAGCCAAGACAAGAGGACACAAGATGTGGCACCAGCTAGGGACAAACCCCAATGTGGGGGAACCCTTGATCAACTCTTCTTTTATGTTCTTCAATATCAACAGAGAAAGAGAGAGAGATAGTACATTTACAACAGAAGTCAACACTTTGACTTTCTATATCTGTATGAGATCAGTTGAAGACATGTTGCTTCAATTGATTCTCCAAGGTGACTCCTTCACCTATCATAGTGCTGCCTTTCGTCCATTTGCTGCACATAACCGTGTGACACCATGCTGTACTGTCACAGTGTTGAACCTTGATGACTGAGCTGCTCTCATCTGCTCGCATCATCATGTTGCCCATTATGTTGCATCTTCCATCACCATGCAACCCTATTCATCATCATGCTTAACATGCCCATCATGCTGCTGTTATAACTTCTTGTTGCTTCATCATGCTGCAACACTATACTTCTGTTGCTTCATTATACAACCATATGCATATCAGCCTTAGCTGCTTGCTATGGCTTGCAGCCTAGCAAGGCAGCTAGGCTGTAGTTCCAGAATCCTCCAATCAGTGCCAAACTACATATTATTCTTTTGTCATGCTGTCATCTACAGCAATCCGAATTCATGCATTGTCCTTTCTGACCTCTTTATATTGTGGCTCAGCTTCCTTGCAAACAGTCCTATCATGCCCAAATAGTCCTTGAATAGGCCGCGCTGTCACCTACAACAATGTGACATTATGACACCTGTTTAGAAGACTGTAACAGGTCTCTTAGGGCTGCGTATAGGATCTTCTAGTTGCGGAATAAGGGCTGCATATAACAGTAGCTCTAAGACCTTTTCTTGACAGCGTTTGAAGCTTCTTTAGGAGTTATATAGGTCTTCCTTAGATTGCGTATAAATCTTCTTTAGTGTGGCGGATTAGAGCGCCTCAACAGTGGATAGATGAGGTCTCTTTTGACTGCGTTTAGCCCTCCTTTGTGCAGTGTATTCAACTGTGGATATAGGGCTGTATGAAGACCTTCGTTGTTGCGTAATAGGACCTGTGGTAGGGCTCCTTCCAATTGTGGCTATGCCTCTTTGTGACTGCGGATAACGGGTCTGTTTCTTGCTGCGTATAGGGTCTGGATTCATGCCTTCATTTAGTCTTCACCTTTACTGTGTTTAGGGCTTCACGTGGTTGTAGTTTAGGGCTGCGTATAAGGCCTTCACCATCACTGCGTTTAGGGTATGGTAAGATCTCCGTTAACTATGGCTGGGATCCTCTCCCTTCATCTGCGTCTTAATGTCTCCTCTATGACTGTAATTTAGGACTTCACTTGTAGGCCAGCGTATTACTCTTGGTGTCTCTCTCTTTCACCAAAAACCCAAGACATGGAGAGGAGGAGATCACATCAAGAATGTGTGTCTCAAATGACTTCAAGTCCTCACCAATTTATACTAAAACGTAGATGATGAATAGGCATGACTATTGGGCTTCTGAGCCTACACAAGTTGCTGGCCAACCTGACAATTTGTTTTATAACATAATGAAGTTTATAACTTCATAAATACTTATCGGAATTGGATGATCTTTAGATCAATCCTACACCTCTCGATGAGAGGGATCCAATAAAAATATCAGCTGCCATAAATAAGATGACTGACATGGAGTTTGGCCCTAGTTGCCAATTTTAACACTTAAGTATGACCTCAAGGATCATATCTACTGTAACTAAGACTTGTTGTCTAAATTAGAAAGGTCAAGCAACTTCAGAGGAGAAGCTGAATTCTTATAGTTACTCTATTCTATTATAAGACCTAGATACATTGCGGAAGCCGACCTGATTGATCTGTCCAAAGTTCACTGTCTCTGAAGGCTAAAGTTAGTGAAGTCTTTTAGAACTTGTATTAGTAAAAGGCAATGCCAGATTTTGTGAAGTTAGTCACCTATGGCTTCCAGATAAACCTTGAAGAGGACAACAAAGAGAATAGATAAAATATTGTAAGTTAGTTGCCTTGAACTGGAACACGTCGTCTTGTGGAAGTACTCTATCAAGTAGGAAAAAGGTGATTTGCATTATGCAGATCTGATCGAGCTCTTGAAACTCTAAGCTACTTGGTCGTATGTTTTTAAATAATTTTGATGACCTGTGATGATAACAGAAGTTTAATAATCTCTCATTGTCTAAAGGACGACTGAAGAGTCTGTGAGTATTCTCAACTTTCGAGGTAAAAGAAGCTGAGTCCTTCTTCAAGATTGAAGAAGGAAGATAAGTCCCTCAAAGACTTGGTATCATAGATACATTTCAAGCATGAAAAATGATCAACCCCATGGCCTTGAACATTTTGTGTATTGAGTTGCAATTGAATGCAAGAATGAGTTTGTAAACCCTAGGGATTATGAAAAGCTAGGGTATGAAAGATTAGGCACTCCAAGGTTTTTGATAACTAGGGTTATTAAACCGTTGTAAGTAGAAAGGGTTTGGGTTTAAACTTTATGGACTCTTAACAATCTAGCGTTTGAAGTCAAATACCCTAGCTAGACATTTGTAAACCTTAAAGACTTGGAGAAGTAAGCCTAGGGTTTTTGGGCAAAACCCCAGGATCAAATGTTTCCAGAGAAAGAAGAAACCTAAAAGGGAATGACATCATGAAAATGATGTGGGTGAAGCTGATAAAAATTGTTGATGAATGAAAGGGGACAAAAGAACAAGAGGGAGCAGATATCTTCTCAAAAGACAAGTATTTTACATCTCTCTCATTTGATTATTACTAGCGTTGTTGATTTTATTAGTAATAGGTCTCTTGTCCTTAAATTCTTTGCTTAGTTGTGATTGTTGTTCCATGGCCTCGTGATGAGGAATGTAGGTACATATTGAAGGCTACCAAGGTTTTTTATAGCAGATGGAAGAATAGAGCAACGCTTTGACGAAGAGACTCTTTGATGAAAGATATTGTAATAAACAAGATTTGGACTCATAGGGCAAAATGCCTTTGATTTTTGTCAAGACAAAGTATGATTGGATGGCAAGAAGTACAAGGCTAAGGATTATCTCAGCAAAAGGAAAGAAGCCTATGAAAGGACATCTTGTCAGGTACACTTCTGTGAGGATCGTATTTCTCGATGAAAGAAGTGAACTACCTCAAGATGGTGAGGTACACGAAGAAAGCCTACACTTGTAAGTAGAAAGAAGGCTTCGTATAGTCTCCTTTGAGTTGTTGCACTCATATTAGTGATTGATCCTACATGATTTGTTGACGAAAGTGGGAAAGCTCATATGTCAGTGGGAGTTGCATTGATCGTAAGATTTGCTCTAGAGGAAGAGGTCTCTTCAGGAACCCTTACTTAACTTCAGAGGGAGTTGACCTTAGATGAAGGATCTCAACTAGGTAGCTAATAGTACCTATGACAAAAGGGAGCAAATCAAGATTGCTATGGCAGGTTCCGTTTCAAAAATAATACCCGGTCAAGATGATGGATCAAGAAAAGGAAGCAAATTAGTTGAGCTAAGGAATATAGCTCAACATGTGTTGAAGTACCAACATGGTATAGTTGGTCATGACATAGTCAGAGAAACACAACTGCATAAATTCAAATTGGGCAAGGAGTGCTGAAAAAGAGAGAGAGTTTGTATATCGCTTCTGACTAGGCTTTGATCTCGTGGATGAGCAGGACGTAGACATTTATTGCATTTAGAGGCCAAGTATATTGCAACATGAAAGACAAGCAATATGACTGCAACTTGCAACACTGATTAATTAGGTGCAGGGGACAGCATGATCACGAGGCAGGGCACCTTGAGATCTAGTATCACTACATCCATGACATGGTGCAGAGGAGAGCGATAAGGCTCAAGTACATATCCACTAATGAGCATGCAACTGATGTTCAGACAAATACTTTAGAGACAAGTAGGGGCTCGTGGAGATTACCTCTCTCATTGAGAGGGAGTGTTGATATGTCTGCAGCACGGATGGACATTCTCCCCTCTATACTATGTCACGGATGTACATCTCCACTGATGAGCAGGCAACTGATGTTTTGACAATTGTTGCCCAGGGATAAGTTTGTGTACTTCAAAGACAAGTTGGGGCTCGTGGAGATTATCCCTCTTGTTGAGAGGGAGTGCTAATATGTTTGCAACACGGATGGACATTCTCTTGATATGGAGAATGGGTCCAAGAGGCGCAAAGTACTAAACAAACAATGTCGAGTGAGTGCCTCTCGGAGGAGACCTTGATCACACACCAGAAATGATGGATTGAGGTCCTAGACCTTGATCACACTCCAAAAATGGTGGAGTGATGTCCTAGACCTTGATCACACACCAAGAATGGTGGAGCGAGGTCCTAGACCTTGATCACACACCAAGAATGGTGGAGTGAGGTCCTTCAACATTTGGACCCTGAACACACACTAGGAATGGTGGAGTGAGGTCCTTCAACATTTGGACCTTGATCACACACTAGGTAGGGTGGAGTGAGGTCTTGGACCCTGATCACACACTAGGAAGGGTGGAGTAAGGCCTTGGACCATGATCACACACTAGGAAGGGTGGAGTGAGGTCCTTTAGCATTTGGACCCTGATCACACACTAGGAAGGGTGGAGTGAGGTCCTTCAACATCTAGATTCTGATCACACATCGGGTAGGGTGGAATGAGGTCCTTTCAACATCTAGACCCAATCACCAACTAGGAGGGGTTGAGTGAGGTCTTGGCCCGAAGTACTCACCAGGAAGGGTGGGTGAGTGCTTGCTAGTTGTAGTATCTCAATATTTTTGGCCTAGTGAAAGGCCTTGAGATTTTAGGACCAATCACTCGGGAAGAGTGAGTCCTGATATGCTGATGATATGCCATGGGTTTGGTATCGCCTCGAATATGGCCCCTAGCGAAAGCTCCTGGTGATGATAATGTCAAAGATGCTTACTAGTTGATGATGATAGTGAGTCAAAGATTTCAACTAGTGGTTGATGACGAGATGATGCTGATAATGTTTGAGATGTTGACAAAATTGATGATGATTTGTTATAACCTTTTCATAGAGAAGTTATGTAAACATGAAAACATTTGATAATCATTATGAATACTGTTAGTTTCTGTAGCATTAGATGTGTTCTAGCTACGAAATTTGTTGAATGCATGAGATCTCCAAAACCCATAAATCGTTTATGGAAATTCCATCTAGAGATGACTTAATTAGATTATTAACCTATTTTTTTAATGTTTCCTAAGTCTAAATTTAGGAAAACTAATCAATTAATCAAAATTAGTTAAGTCAAGGTGACAATTCTCTAGAAACTCACACGAATCGATCCAGAAATGATCTGAGCCAGATTTAATCTTGGTTGTTGGAGTCCCAACAGGAAGATATGAGAAGGGATCGATGTGGTGATGGAGAATACACCAATGTAGATACTCAGTCACCTAGGCAGTTCAATTTTCTCAGTAGCAGAGACTCAGTGGAGAAGATAGAGCCAGAGGGTGAGTAGCAAGTGGTAGAGGAGGTCAACAACATTTTAGGAGGAAGTATTCCAGTTCCAAGAGAGGCAGTGAGAGGAAGGCCGAAATTCCCAGAGGTTCTGCGCAAGCATTGCGTAGAGGTTGACACATAATTATTTGCGTGTGGCTAGGGAGGCAGTTTCGGGGGCATAAATTAGTTGTGGGGTGAGAGAAAATTCTCACAATAATTTTGCTAGTAATTTTCCTCAGATTAGATTGTTAGTAAAACATCTAAATTATTGTTTTCATAATTGCTGTGGAAGAATAATAATAAAACCCTCGTCTGCTGCATTGGTTTTTCCAAGTTGGTTTTTTTCGGGGACAATTGTGTTAAAATTTTGTGTGTGCTAGAATCTTTTAGTTTCTAGTATTTTATTTTCTGCAGTATTTTTATGGTGAAAATTGCAGTAGAGAATTATTCGTTGTTTGTATGTGCAAATAAATTGTTAAATTAAATTAACTATTAGGAGAATAATTTCCAGTTACTGCAATAGATGAAATTTTCACATGGTATCAGAGCGTGAGTGATCATTTGGGAAGCTCATAAGTGAAGGAAAGAATTTCGTTGCTCAAAGGAAGTAGCAGGCCGAAATTCTTAGAGGCAGCGCAGTGTTCAAACATGCAGGTTGAATTGCTGGGGCAAGAATTCAATTTTCAGTTGCAGAAAAGTCAAGTTGCCCGAGTTAGTGATTCCAGCAGTCAAAGGGAGCAACAACTCAGATTTTCGCTGAGTAGCTTTTTGGGTTGGATGCAAAGGGTTTTTGTAGCAGTTTGGAGTTGCAGAATCAGTGTCAAGTGGAAATAGGGATAACACTCAGTAAATTCTTTAGTATGACCATGGACAAAATTAACATTCAGGAGGCTTCAGATTTGTCTTCCAAGTTGGAGGATGAATTTGCTTGCTTGTCAGGATCAACTTCACAGGGTGTCTGGTATATAGCCTTTGGAGCATCAATTCATATGATAGGGGATAGAGAATATTTATCTAGCTCCAGGGAGGAGCAAATGTACTTTTAGATTACGATGGGAAACAGAATGAAGTGTACTCCTATAGGAAGAGGTACCATCGATTTTCAAAGTGAGTCAGGAGAAAGCACCAACACTACAGATGTATTGTATGTGTCAGAATTGGGTATGAACTTGATTTCAGTATCCCAACTACAGGATAAAGGATATGATATCCACTTCGTAGGGAAGAAAGTGTTTGTCAAATACTCAATCTGGAAGAGGGTAAGGCAGATTGGAGTTTGAAGCAACAGATTATATAGATTGCAACTTGACTCTCCAATGGCACTAGTTGGCAGTGACAGTAGCAGTGGGAAGGAACTGAATGAGTTTATGGCATAGGAGAATGGGACATTTACACCATGGAGCACTCAAGATGCTCAGGGAAATAGTAACAGGGGTTCCAAAACTTGGCACGGAACACGGTGATGTGTACAGAGTATGCATGCTTGGGAAGTATGCTAAGAAAGCATTCCCAAGAAGTGACAACAAAGCAAATGGCGAGTTAAGACTTATACATTCAGATAGTTGTGGCCCTATGTCCACTAAAGCTCTCACTAGTGTCAAATACTTTGTCACCTTTATTGATGACCATTCCAGAAAAACCTGGATCTACTTCTTGAAGTCCAAAGATGAGGTCTTCGATCATTTCAGAGAGTTTAAGGCTCTCGTGGAGAATGCGACAGGGAAGAAGATCAAGGTGCTTCGCTCAGATAATGGTGGAGAATAATATTTATAAAGACTTCATATATTTTTGCACGAAGGAAGACATCAGAAGAGAATGGACAACTCCGTATAATCCACAACAGAATGGGGTAGCAGAGTGGAAAAACAGAACCATAGTTGGGGCTGCAAAAGCTATGTTATATGGCTAGGATTTGCCTAGGTTTCTATGGGCAAAAGCATGTAACACGACAATGTATATTCAACATAAGACTCCTCATAGAGCATTGGGGAAGAAAACGTCAAAAGGGGTCTTCACAGGGAAGAAGCCAAAAGTGAGTCATTTTATGATCTTTGGTAGCATTGTTTATTGCCACGTGCCAGATTAGAAGTGCACCAAATTGGATCATACTGCAGAAAAGGGGTTTTTCGTTGGGTATATCAAGACCTCCAAGGCATATAGGATCTACATTTCTAGCAATAGGAAAATTGTAGTAAGACGAGACGTAAAGTTCATGGAAGATTGAGCTTTCGAGAGATCCTGTGAGATGCTTGCAGTCAATCAGATTCAACGAGCTGAAGCTCCATTAGTCCAACAATAGGAACCACGAGTGGGACAGTCACAGGGATCGAGTACAGTAACCAGTACTAGCAATTCCTCAAGAGCAGGAAATCTAGTGAGATCTCAGGAAATGTTGTAGCAGGGGCCGGATGAGGAGGAGCTGGTAGAACCTCTCACTACTAGTGGTGGAGCCAACAGAGAGGTTCGTTAGACATCGAGTGATGCAGAGGAGTTTGTTGGAGCTCCTAGGATAAGCAAAAGAGAGCACAGGCAACCTGACAGATATAAAGCATTGGTAGCTCAGGTTGTAGAACCTTCCAGCTTTCAGGGAGCTGCACAACATCAAGTATGGGTAGATGCCATGGTAGAAGAATATAGCTCTATCACGACGAATGATGTTTGGGAGGTGGTGCCGAGGCCTGAGGACGCAGTAGTTGTAGGTTTTTGATGGATCTACAAGATCAAGTATGCTGCAGATGGTAGTGTGGAGAAGTACAAGGCTAGGTTTGTGGCAAAGGGGTATGAAAAAAAAGAAGGGATAGATTTTGAGGAGACCTTTGCCCAGTTGCCAGATACACCTCTATTCGGTCAGTTATATCTCTAGTAGCTCAGATGGGATGGGAGATTCAGCGGATGGACGTCAAGACAACATTTTTGAACAGGGTGATAGAGGAAGACGTGTACATTGAACAACCAGAGGGCTTCAAAACTCATGAGAGGCACGTGTGCAGATTGAAGAATGCTTTATACGGGCTCAAGCAGGCTCCCAAGGCATAGTATGGCCAGATCGACAACTACATGCCGCAGATGGGATTCATCAAGAGTGACGTAGATCCCAACCTTTACTATTTGATGATAGAGGGTGAGCCACTCATCCTAGTATTGTATGTGGATGATCTCTTTTTGACAGGATCATCAAGGCTCATAGAGGATTGCAAGAGGAACCTGGCAACAAAGTTTGATATGAAGGATTTGGGGTTGATGTACTATTTCTTAGGATTGGAAGTATGGCAGAAGGACGGGGAGATCTTCCTTGGGTAGGGAAGATACGCTATAGATATTCTGAAGAGATTCAAAATGCAAGATTGGAGACCCATGTCTACGCTCATGATCACCAATTGGAAGAATATAGATGCATTAGATGACAAGGATATCGACCCCACCTTGTATAGACAACTTATCAGTTCTCTCATGTATCTGGTCAACACTAGGCTAGATATTTGCTTCGTAGTCAATACCCTTGGTCAGTTTATGGTAGCATCGAAGAGGGTACATTGGGCAACAACGAGGCATATTTGAGGTATGTGCGCGGTACAATCGAGTATGGGTTGAGATATACTTGAGGGAATGATGTCAGACTATGTGGATTCATAGACGCAGATTGGGCAGGCAGTTCAATGGACAGTAAAAGTACCTCTGGGTACTGCTTCAGTGTTGGATCAAGGATGGTTTCTTGGTGTAGCAGGAAGCAGAAGTTAGTAGCACTAAGCTCTGCAAAAGCATAGTATATGGCAGCAAGCACAAGCACGTGCAAAGCTATATGGCTTCCGAAGTTGCTAATAAGCTTGTTCAGGCAGAGGATGGAGGCGACCAAAGTCTATTGTGATAATCAGAGTTGCATTAAGCTTTTTGAGAATCCAGTGTTTCATGATAAGTCGAAACACATAGATATTCGATGCCATTTCATTAGATTGTGTACAACATGGAGCGGTCCAGCTGCAGTATGTTGCCACAGAAGAACAGGTTGTAGATATACTCACAAAAGCTCTAGGGGGAACTAAGTTCGTCTATTTCAGAGAACAAATGGGTATGGTGGAAAATCTGTTTCAGTAGTAGGGACATTATTTTGGATGCTTCTTAGTTGCAGTAGTTGCAATTGTAGCAGCAATAGATGGGAGTGAGTTGCAGTGCAGATGCAGTGTTGGTAGCAGTATGGCAGTGTCAACAACATCACAGATGCAACATCAAAGTTGTGCAGTGGTTGATGGGCAACAATAGTCAAACATCAGCAGCGTGACGGGGGTGATACAGAGACAGGGTGTTGTGGCAGGATGTGCAACACTAGAGAGGATACAATCCTCACTAAGAGGGAGTGTTAGTTTCTATAGCATCGGATGTGTTCTAGCCACGAAATTCGGTGGAGAGGCTAGAATACATGAAATCTCCAAAACCTAGAAATCGTTTTTGGAAATTCCACCTAGAGATGACTTAATTAGATTATTAGCCTATTTTTTAATGTTTTCCTAAGTTTAGTTAGATTATTAGCCTATTTTTTAATGTTTCCTAAGTTTAAACTTAGGAAAATTGGTTAATTAATCAGAATTAATTAAGTCAAGGTGAGAATTCTCTAGAAACTCACATAGATCAATCCAGAAATGCTGTGAGCCATCGATTAAGATTTGATCTTGGCTGTTGGAGTCCCAACAGGAAGATATAAGAAGGGATCGATGTGGTAAGGGAGAATACACCAGTGCATATACTCAGTTGCCTATGCAATTTGATTTTCTCAGTAGCAGAGACTTAATAGAGAAGATAGTGTTGATTTGGGGTAGCATCGAATGTGCTCTAGCCATGAAAATTGGTGGAGAGGCTAAAGCACATGAGATCTCCAAACCTAGAAATGGTTTGGGCAGATTCTACCTGGTTTGGGAGATATAAATAATTAATATTTTTAATGGAGTTCTTAAGTCTAAACTTAGGAAAAATAAAATATTAATGGATATTAATATAAAACTGGGTTAGAAGGTTCCAAAAGTCATGGATCAAGCCAAATCTAATCTTAGTCGTTGATTAGAGATTTAATCTCGGCCGTTGAAGGACCAACAGGAAAAGTATAAGAAGAGGCTTGAGGGTCAGTTAGAGAACACGCTGAGGGAGACCAATCAGTTCGATTTTTGGAGCGGGGTTAGCTGAGAAGTTCAAACTAGTGGTCTAGGGAGCAACAGGAGGTAGCAGGTACGGAACAGAGAGTCGGGATTAGCACCAGAAGACCAACGAAGAGGTTGGAGAGGTAGACGTAGAGGCAGTGGACTGCGCAGTCACTGGAAGGCCTGCGTGGGTGACGCAGAAAGGCCCAGTGTTGACGCAGAGAGGCAGGAGCTGATGCAATAGGTTTGGGAACTGCGTAGAGGCCAGTAAGCCCGACGGTAAGGTTGGGAGAGGTGCTAGAGAATTTGTTCTTTGTTGGGTAAGCCAGTTTGGCACCCAGTTGTATTGAAGAATTGCTGAATAATAAAATCCTCCTATGTTGCACTGTTTTCCCGCATTGGGTTTTTCCGGGGACATTTGTCCAAAATATCTGTGTTGATGTGTAGATTCTTGTGAATGTGTTTGTTTCTGTATTCTGGTGTGATATCTGCACCATAATTTATTTTAATATTTACTGAAGGTTTTTTTCGTAAATAACTTATTTGCAAATAAGTAAGTAAAATAAATTAGTTGTTGCAGTGATAGAATTTTCACAGATAGAGCCAAAATATGAGTAGTAGGTGGTAGAGGAGGTTAGCAACATTTCAATAGGTAGTATTCTAGTTCCAGGAGAGGTAGCGAGAGGAAGGTCAAAATTCCCAGAGGTTTTGCGCAAGCACTACGTAGAGGTTGACGTGGAAGGATCTACGTGTGGTTAGGGAGGCGGTTTCAGGGGCAAAAATTAGCTGTGGGGTGAGAGAAAATTCTCACAATAATTTTACTACTATTTTTCCTCAGATTAGATTGCCAATAGAGCATCTAAATTATTGTACTTAGAATTGATGCTGAAGAATAATAATAAAACCTCTCATTTGCTGCACCAGTTTTCCCATGTTGGGTTTTTCTGGGGACAATTGTCCAAAAACAACCGTGTTAAAATTTTGTTTGTGTGCTAGAACCTTTCAGTTTCTAGTACTTTATTTTCAGCAGTATTTTTATGGTGAAAATTGCAGTAGAGAACTATTTGTTGTTTGTATGTGCAAATAAATTGTTAAATTAAATCAACAATTAGGAGAATAATTTCCAGTTACTGTAATAGATGAAATTTTCACAAATAACTCCCTAATTAAGGGGGAGTGATGATTTTTGTAACTATGGCCAGTCTTCATAATGTATGATTGAGTCATTATGTATTTGTAAAGCATGTTTAATTGGTTAGAGTCAAAAGAAAATTATTTTGAGTAAAAGTCCCATTGCGACTTTCAAAAGGTAAGAAATTTGAATTTTTGAAATTAAGATTTTTGGCTCCAAAATTAGGGTCGGCCTCCTCCTAGTCAAGTCGACCCTAAAGAAATGTTCATGTTGACTTCACTGAAAAGACACGTCTATTTAGCCTCCATGAAAACTATATAAAGGCCCTATTTTCTCATCCTTCTAGCCAAGGCAAAGCTCGCATTCTGTGTGTAAATTTTGGATGGTATGAGGCAAGATTTTTCAAACGGTTTGAGGCAGTTCTGAGGTAGCTCATGTGACAATTTTGAGGCGCTCGTATGGTTCTTGTTGGACATTGGGTTCAATGCTCCCCGAGTGTTTCGCGACATGGACTAATCGCCTCTCGTGGATCCTAACTTTGGCGATTGTAGCAGAGACTAACTTTTGCACGTCTTGGTCTAACGACAATCGTGATTCCAACAAGTGGTATCAAAGCGACAAGTCTCGAGTTCAAATCTCACTTGGCTTGTGTTGGGGGGAGTTTGTTGGACATTGGGTTCAACGCTTCCCGTGTGTTTCGTAACATGAACTAACTGCCTCTCGTTAATCCTAACTTTGGTGATTGTAGTGGAGCCTAACGCCTACACGTCTTGGTCTAATGGCAATCGTGATTCCAATAGTTCTTTGAGGCAGTTCGTATGATCCTCTGAGGCAACGAATATGTGTCTTCCTTTGAGGCAACAAAGATGTGGCTTCGCTGAGGCAACAAATACATAATCTCTGTGGCAACAAGCAATCTATCTTGTGATAAAAAAAGAGAAATATCTTATCTGAGACAGGAAGACTTATCTGAGGCATGGTATCTTGCATAAGAAGAGCATGGTCCTTATTGACTTGACTAGGACGATGAGCCTTAGACCAGGTTTGACTTAGATGTGTCTCTATTGAGTTGAAGAATTCTCTATTGAAAAAGGTTGTTGGGTTTTTCCCCATGTGAGTTTTCCCAGGGTAAAATTTCTTGTGTTCTTGTGTGGCTATCTCTTTATGATTTTACTGTACTAATATGTTATATAGTTGATGTATTTTTGTGTAATTAGTGAATGATGAATGTTAATAAGAGTTGAAAAGATAAAAAATAATTATCAGTGTGAAAGACCATGTAAAAATCATCACCAAGAAGTTGAAAACAAGAGTGATGAAGTCTTGGACAACGCCATTGCACGAGGAAACACTTCCTTGATTCAATGTATCACATCCAAAGTGTGTTTGGATGCAATACAATTGCATCACGAATAAACTTCATATATGCAATATAATCACATGATGAATAAACTTCGTAGATGCGAAATAGTCGTATCATGAACAAACTTTGTAGATGCTACATAGTTGCATCATGAATAAACTTCGTAGATGCGATATATGATGAAAAAAACCATCCCTTGCAAATGTGTGAGTGAAAAGACTTGAAAGGAAAGGGAGGATGCATGTGTGTTGTTGGGAAAAAATGCTTTCCCTTGTGGTACATCACATTGAGCCATTTTTGGACATGACAAGAAAGACTTAGAACCAAAACGAAATGCGTGAATAGACGCCAATAAAGAAGGGGGAACAAAGTGATTAGTGTTTGGGAGTGAAGTTCTTGCATGGAGAATGAACTTCCACTCACAACATGGTGCAATAACAAAATGTTTGTTAATGTGAAATGGTGTGAGATTGAATATTTATCCTAAAGCAATGAAATGATGACCAATTAAACAAAGGCCTAGTTGATAAGTGAGAAACAAAGATAATCACAAAGACAAACACTTCTCCATGTGACTCGTCACAAAGGAAGAGGAGCTTCATTGTAATAAGGAAAGGACTCCTATGTGACACAGATAGACAATCAAATGAGTAAACTAAGGGATAAATAACAATGGGACAAGCCAATGAAAACCATGGATTAGATCTCAATCAATGTGCCATAGACCTAACACCAGACACTTGATGACTTGGTAGGAGTGGATGCCACATGGACTTGGGGCCATGTATGCGTCATATGGATGTTGTAACGTTCAAGAAAATGAGGAGAGAGAAAACCCCTAGAAGGCTTCCAAGGCCATAGCTTTGTGCCTCAAAAGTAAAATGTCATGAATCTACAGTCATCAAGAAACTCTTGTCACACACAATGCTTTATCTTTTGAGCAATATTTTAGATGAAAAAATTTAAGACCCCGTCTCCTCTAGGGTGCTAAGGGGTTGGGTTTGTTACATTCTCCATAAAGTGGAACAATGAAGGTGCTTTCAAAAAGTATTTGAGAGCCAAATGTTAGAGGGGATCCATACATGAGACTTCTGCATGATAAATTGTTTGCTAATAAAATTTCTCCTATAGAATATTTTTATCTTTTAGAAACTTTTGATATTTGTTTTGTTGGGTTGTTTATTCTCTTACATCTTTGTTTATTGTGGTTCTAATTTTGCAAGCTTTGGCTTATTTCTTTCTTTATTCCTTTTGTAATGTTTCTTGTTGTTTGCTTGATAATGGACTTTTGATTGTACAGTGGATAAATTTTCAATGTAAAATATGATCTAATCTATATAATGCTGGTCTCTTTTGTGTTACATTCTATATTTTCCTCATTGTTATTCTTTTCTCATCATCAATCAAGTTGTTTCTCTAATTCTATGTCGTTGAAGGATTTTTCAAGGTTTTGGGTCATGGTCACTTCATAGATCCTCAAAACCCTTGGGGCATGGGGGAACCTTGCCCTTGGAGCTTTGGCTTGTGGAACTATATGCTCGACATCTCAATCTCTGCATAGAATTGTGTCGAAAAAGTGGCCATTTTGGATAAATTTGATCCTATGCCAATGATGTGATGTTGAGAATTAGAACAAGAAGAAGGCTGACTAATGTGTTTTCATCTCTGTATCCCACCATCCACCACTTTTCTAAATAATCCTTATCATTTAAAACATAAATGCCTACATTTCTCTCCTTGGTCTCCTTTATTGTAATGCCTTTGAATTAACTCCACATGGGGTGAAATAAAGGAGTTGAGCATAATTAGCTATTTATGTCTTGCAATTTGACTTAACATGATAATGTGAGATTTTTAAAAGATGCATGTTGTTAAATTAGAGTGAGGAGTATTGTTCTTAAATTACCTTATTAACATTGAAGTGTTGATTGCTTTGATCTCAAAATACTTCCAAGTCTTTGAGGAAACTATACTTTTGGGGAAGATAAAAATTATAATATTAAGGGTTATTGGACAAAGTTAGGATTGACATTGATTATCCAGCTACTATATAACATAACAGGTTCCTGGCAAATTTCTATCTAGATAGAGCCAACACTATTTCCTTGGAATTGTCAAATATTTATGCATTCCTGTTTACAAAGTCCAATTCCTTTGTACCATAATGTAGTTGAGATGTGGCAATAAAAAATAAAACCTTGCTTACGAGATAGATATCAAACTTATATGCAAAAGCCAATAATGATGAAAATTACTGCTAGAATGTTAAAGTTGAAGGCAATGCCCCATTAGAATAAATGGGCCTTTCAATTGTTGTTGGACATCAATTGGTCTCCCAAGGTTCATGTTAGGCATAGGGATTAACTCCACATTTAATGATTACTTTATCGACTCAAAGCTACATATATATAATGGGAGGTGGCTATTCACTTCACATTCTATGAGGGACTCTTGGTCTTACTCAATTTTTTTCATTTCATATACCTTCGTATTATGTACAATAATAATATAATAATAACCCTGAAGGATTATGCATCTAACATTCCCCCCATGTTGAAGGGGTGTTTGTGGGTCCAAGCATCATTTTGAACTTTTTAAACTTTTCTCTTCCAAGTTCATTGATTTGCAATTTTGCTCATTTGTGGAACAATGTCTCAAATGGATAGTCTTGGCCTCTACATGATATTGAATCAGATGGTACGTTGTGTTGATGTAGCTGGTTTCATGATGGAATCTGGGATTCTTAGCCAACTTGATTGCATAAGTATTCTCAAATAGAAGAGGAGTAGAATTCACTTGTTTCTCTTGCAAATCTTCAAGTATTTTCATGAAGCACAATCTCTTTTGTTGCTTTTGCAACTACCACATTTTTTTCCTTCGTTGTGGAATTCATAGAAACTAACTATTTGCGTGACCTCCAGGAGACAAATGTTGATCCAATACTCACGAGATAGCCTGAAGTTGACACTCCATTTTTTTTAATTCTCATCAAAGTTTGAATCAAAATATCCAATTAGGTTGACCATCCACCTTTGAATACTTGAGCCCAAAGTCTTGAGTTCCCTTCAAATAGTTCAAAACTCTTTTGTAGTAGACCAATGTCCTTCACAAGGTTATTACATAAATTGGAAAGAATCCCAACAACAAATGAAATTTTTGGTATGGTGGTGGTAAGGTAGATAAGACTTCCCATGAGTTATTTGTACTTGGTTGCATCCCTAGATTCATTCCCTTATTTTCATGTGAGCTTCAAATTTTGTTCTATTGGAGTAGAAAGAGGGTTACATTCAGTGATGCTAAACTTGTTCAACAATTCTCCAGTGTACTTATTTTTGGAAATGACTATGTACTTTAGATGTTGAGTCACTTCAGTGCCCTAGTCATAGTGAACATGTCCCAAATCTGTCATTTCAAATCCTTTCAACTCTTTCTTTATGGATGCAGTATAGTTTCTATTGTTCCATGCTATCAATAGATCACTACTTACACTACAAGGTACATGACAATTTTTCCAACTTCCTTGATAAACATAGTTGCATCATCAAGATTAAAGTGCTTGAAATTCGATTTTAGAAGATGCTCAGGGAACTTTGCATACCAGGCTCATAATGCTTGTTTCATGCCTTATAAGGATTTGAGAGTTTACGTACTTTATGTTCTTGTCTCTTCACAACAAAACCTTCTAACTGAGATATGAAGACATTCTCTTTCAAGTTCTCACTCAAGAAAGCAATCTTCACATACATTTGACGAACCTTCCATATCTTCAGAGATGTCAAGGCAAATAGAATACAAATGTTGGCCCATTTTATTGTGGGAGCAAATATCTCCTCACAATTAATGCCTTCTTTTTGTCCAAATCCTTTTGCTATGAGTTGTGCTTTGTGCTTGTCAAGTGAGCCATCTAATTTATGTTTGTTCCTGAAGACCCACTTGTAGCCAATCGATTTGGTTCCAAATGGAAGGTCCACCAACTTTCATGTCCATTCTTGATGAGAGCGTTGCAGTCCTTCTGCATGGCTTCCTTCCATTCATCATCATAAGCAACTTCTTCAAAGGAAGCTGGTTCAAAGTTAGTAGATAAATTCAATTCACAATGATGTAAAACATCCTTATCTTCTACATCACTTGAATTTGAATTACTGCGTCACCTCCATTCTCTTGTTTGGCGAAACCTCTAGTTCTTGTCTTTTCAACCTCATCGAGATGGACACTTTCAAGTGTTTTTATGAGCCAAATTGATGAACCTCTTTGAGATGGTCCAAGTTTCTCCATTGAGATGGTCTTGCATTAAGATTCAACCTTTCAATCCTCTCAATCATATCATCTAATGGATCTTCTTGATTTGATGAAGTGGTTGGAACTTCACGAGGAGGAGTTGGTGTTTTAGAAGGAGATTCCAAAGATTGATCAAAGATAGGGACTTCCCCCCCCCACAAAATTTGGAGTCTCATCATCAAATTACATGATCTATCTAAATAATTAATGTGTTGCCCAATAGTTTTGTCATTCTTGGAAGATTCAAGAAAAATTACATTTGCGGAAGGAATTAACTTCTTGTTTACTTCATCCTAAAGAACATATGCCTTGGTGGTATTTGAGCACCCCAAGAAGATGCGCCTGTGACTCCTTGCGTCAAGCTTGTTTCTTTGCTCCTTAGGAATCAAGGCATATCAATTGGAACCAAAAACCTTGAGATGCCTCATTGAAGGAATGCAGCCTTACCAGATTTCATATGGAGTCATATTTCCAAGAGCACGAGATGAACACTTGCTTTTCACATATACCACACATAAAACCGCATCAACCCAAAATATGAGTTTCACATTTTTGAAAAACATCATGTAATGAACCATATTTAGAAGATTCCTTTTCATTCTTTCAGCTACACTATCATTAAGGATTGTATGGAACTATGATTTGGTGTTTATTCCCTTGTTGGCAAAGATAGTCTTCAAATTTATATTCTTTTCCATTATCAGTATAGAGAGATCCAATATCTAATTGTGTTTCATTTTAAATACATACATTAAAGTTTTTAAAAGTTTGAAGAGCTTGTGATTTATCATTCCACAAGTATACTTGAACACATCCTTGTGTAATCATCAATGGAAGTCATGACATAACGATTACCATAAGTAGATGGAACAACCACGGGGCCACATAGATCAAAATGTATCAATCCAAGTTTTCTACGTGCTTTGGAAGTAGTAGAATCATGGAAGGGATTTTTGCTATGTTTTCTAAGCATACAACTGTCACATTACCTTAGTTTCTTAGGAATAGTAGGAAAACTGAAACACCATTGTTTTTCAACAAAGAAGGTTGTCATAATTAATATATCCAGATCTAGCATGCTATGGAAGACTATATGGCAATGTACCTTCATTGTGATGAGAGAGGTATGCAAAATTCTTTCTGCACGTAGATGCCCCTTTCTGTTCAAATTGGCAACCAGGGCAAAACTTCATGTGGGTCATCTTATTCATGGCTGATAATATTTTTATTAGATTCCTCTCGTCAAGAGGTGTAGGATTGATATAAAGATCATCCGATTCCGATAAATATTCATGGAGATATGAATTTATTTTGATTATGGAATTATTATCAAGCCGACCTACAACTCAAGTAGGCTCAGAAGCCCAACAATCGCATCTATTCACCCACCAACGTTGTGTATAAATATAAGAGGACTTTTCCTCATTTGGACTCACTCATCTCATCACATCTCTCTCTCTCTACTGTGCAGAAATGAGTCTCTTCTCTATTGCGCAGAAATGGGTCTCTGTCTCACACGTGAAACCGGAAGCTATTGAACCTGAAGCTGCAACTGCAGATCCAAAGATTGACCTGCGTGGCCTAGAAGATCTCCTCATCTGAACTGCACTATAGGTTCATCTGAACCTCCTCTGAAAGCCGCAACTTTTGGTGGTGGAATGAAGTCAATCCGACGAACGGTTTGCAAGATATCGATTGCCCTAGTTTGAAGCCGGAAATAGAAACTGAAGCTGCAACTGCAGAAGTAAAGATTGACCTGCGTGGCCTAGAAGATCTCCTCATCTGAACTGCGTTGTAGGTTCATTTGAAACTCCTCTGGAAGCCGCAACTTTTGGTGGTGGAATGAAGTCAATCCGACAAACGGTTTGCAAGATATTGACTGCCCTAGTTTGAAGCTGGAAATAGAAACTGAAGTTGCAACTGCAGAAGTAAAGATTGACCTGCGTGGCCTAGAAGATATCCTCATTTGAACTGCGCTGTAGGTTCATCTAAACCTCCTCTGGAAGCCGCAACTTTTGGTGGTGGAATGAAGTCAATCCGACGGTCGGTTTGTGAGATATCATCTGCCCTAGTTTGATAATGAAGCCGCTAATGCTAATGCTGCTGATCTAGGGTTTGCTATCGCTGATATGAATCAGATTTATTGTACTATTTCTCTCTGCTGAATTATTGAAGATAAAAGAAGATTTGATCAAAGGGTTTCCCCACACATTGTGGGGTTTGTCCCTGGCTAGCCGCCACATCTTGTGTCTCTTGTCTTGGCTTGTTTTCTGTCGATCGTTTAATGTTCTATCTGCACTTTACTTTATGTACATGTGATTGCTAATCTGTGGAATATAATAAGAAAAAGAAGTAAGCTGTTATAAGCATAGAACATACCATAACTTAACATGGTATCAGAGCTGAGGTGAAAACAAAGCCCGAGCAAGAGCAAGAGCAATCACCGAAGAGAAGATGGGCAAGGCTATCCTAAAAGAACTATGGGGTCCTCAACACTCTTTCCTACCAAAGACAAGCTCCGTGAGAAAGATGACTATCATGCATGGAAGATGTCTATCGATCTAACCCTAGAAGACCCAGGAGTGTTGGACTATATAAGAGGCAATATTGTTGAGCCTCCATCAAATGCATTCGCTGCTGCATGGAACAAATGGAAAACCGAAGAAGTCAAAATAGAAGATCATCTGAGACTCTATCAACAAGCATTTGGTGGCCTACATCTCTGAACTGGACACCTCCAAGGAAATCTACGATAGACTGGGAAATGGCACTCACGACTCTTGGAGGATTACCATCTGAATGGTACGTGTTCAGGACTACTCTTCTTAACTATAATGTAATTCCTGGTTTCGAGGAATTAATGGCTAGATGCATGCAAGAAGAAACAAGGGAAGAAGAGCAAGAAATGCCCATGCTTAAAGGTCCTCCTGCTGCCTTTTCTTCTCATGCTAAGAAAAGAAATAATTCCGGGACTAAATCAAAAGGAAAGGCTGGACCTAAGATTGGAAGAAAATGACGATGTTACATCTGCGATAAAGCAGGTCACTATGTAAGGGAGTGCCCTGATAGAAAGGACTCACACTGGGACGATGATCAAAATCCCTTTGATGGAAAATCAAAGGAATGACAAATTCAATAGCAAAGGTAAGAGGAGAGCTGGGGATCGAGAAAGAGGACAACCATTCAAGAAGGCTAGAATGTCGAGGATGTATTAAATGCACCTGACCTCAAAAAGAACCTAGTGTCCATCTCGGCAATGGAAGACAAAGGCTACAAGGTAACCTTCAGCAATGGCAAGGTATGTATATGGAAAAATAATGTTAAAGATGTCTTTACTCTTGGGTTTAGTGTTGATTCATTATATCAGGTCGATGGAAGTCCGCTGGGTGTCATGTCTTATGACACATCTCTTCAGTCCGAACGTTGGCATCGGAGGTTTGCCGCCCTTCATTATAAAGCTATACTCCATGGTGACAGGGATGCCCGAATTTCGAGTAGAGAAAGAAGGTGTATGTCCAAGATGTGCTGAAGAAAAGCTCAAAAGGGGACCATTCCACTCAAGCTAAAGGAAGACCTCCGATATATTATAGTTGGTTCACTCAGGCATATCTGAGGCTGGCATTAAGAGGGAGACTACTACACCACATACTCCTGAGCAGAATGGTGTGGCGGGAAGGAAGAATCACACGATTGTGGAAGCTGTCTAGGCCATGCTACATGATCAAAGACTTCCGAAGTTTCTATGGGCTAAAATTACAGACACCGCTGTATATGCCCTCATCAAGCATTGGGTTCCAAGACTCCTGAAGAAAAGTTCACCGCAAGGTGAACAATCTTCTGACTTTGAGGAGCTCTCAAGAAGCCGACACCAGGGAACCGAAAGAAAAGGATGATGAATTAATGCCTGATGTAGAAGAACCCATGGATCCGATTGATCCTCCTCCACATGAACCTTCCTCTTCTAGGAAGAGGCCTTCATGGCGTAGGGGGCTACTTGATGATGCTGAAGGACATGTTGCACCCTGAGGAACCTTTCGTGAAAGTAAGAAACCTAATAGGTATTAGGGATACCTGACCATCATGAGCACGATCATACAAAATAAGCCTTCATCATTCTCAGACGTTGTTAAGCATCAAGTATGGAAGGATGCTATGATGGAAGAATATGAGTCTATCATGAAGAATGATGTTTGGGAAGTAGCTCCCAGACCCCAGACAAGACAATTGTGACTTCAAAATGGCTTTACAAGATAAAGCATGCAGCAGATCGAAGTACGGAAAAGTATAAGGATCATTTTGTTGCTCGTGGTTTCTCCTAGAAGGAAGGTATAGACTATGATGTGATATTTGCACTTGTTTCCAGATATACGACCATCTGCTCAATCATAGCCCTTGCTGCTTCACAAGGATGGAACCTACATTAGATGGATGTCAAGACCGCGTTCTTGCACGGTTCTATCAAAGAAGAGGTCTACGTGGAGCAACTCGAAGGATTTGAGATTTATGATTGAAAATATCATGTATGCAGGTTGAAGAAGGCTCTCTATGGGCTGAAGCAAGCACCCTGAGCATGGTATGAGAGGATCGATAGCTACTTGATGAAGCTGGGATTCACTAGGAGTGAAGCCGATCCTAACCTTTACTTTAAGGTTGAAGATGACAAGCCTCTCATACTGGTGCTGTATGTGGATGACCTCTTTGTAATAGGTGCAAACCCTCTCATTCACAAATGTAAGAGGGAGTTGGCTTCTGAATTTGAAATGAAGGACCAAGGACTTGAAATGTGGTAGAAGCCAAGGGAAATTTTCCTATCTCGAGGAAAATATATGGTAAAGATATTGGAAAGATTCGGTATGATGGACTGCAAGCCTGTGACTACCTCAAGGATCTTAACTTTTAGAAGTTATATGGTAGTGATGTCGGACCAGATTTGGGAAATGCCTTTGGGTTTCATAAACTCATTTGCATTGATGTTCTTGGTGAACCTCCATCGGAACATATGTTTTGCTGTTAGCATTATGAGCTCATATTTTGTTGAGCCTCACTGGATTGATTCCAAGAATCTTCTGAAATATCTTCGTGGTACAATGGGTTAAGATACACTACCGGAGATGTGAGACTACTTGGATATACTGATACTGATTGGGCAGGCACTGTGGTGGACCGTAAGAGTACTTTCGGGTGTTGTTTCACCTTGGGATCTGCTTCGATATCCTGGATGAGTAGGAAGCAGAAGTCGGTGGCTTTGAGCACCGCCGAAACAGAATATATTGTTGCTAGCATGACCTTGTGTGAGGCAGTCTGGTTGTGAAAGCTCTTCAGTGAGTTGTTTGGATTTACATTGGATACCACTGTGATTCTCTGTAACAACTAGAGGTGGGATTCGATTATTGAGGAATCTCGTATTCGTTAATTGCTCCAGCAGATAGACATCATCTGGGATATGGTAAATCGATGAGCAAGGAGGCTCCATCGCATTAAGATGATGTACAGGTCGATACACCTTGTCAAAGCCTCGAGGAAAGATCTAATCTGTGATTTTCCCAAACGACTTGGAGTCGTC
>APFE031389964.1:0-15131 GCA_000404065.3 Pinus taeda | reverse complement strand
CCTGGATTGATGTGTTCTCCATGGCGATTGTAGCAGGATTGATGTGTTCTCCTGTGAGGATAGGATTGATTAGTTCTTGTGTCGAGGCATTCTACCCATGCAGTCTGGGACTCATGGGAAGTACCTCTCATCTGATCAATGAGCAGGGAAATGAAGTTAGGGACCATAGTAGTGCCGATGGACGCATCGTTGTATCTACCGTACTCTCTATGCTAGGATGACCTCCATTGATCTGGGATCAATGATACTGGTCTGGGACCAGTGGTAGGAGTTGTACCATACTATGACGCTGACTTCGGTTCGGTTGAGACTTGTTTGGGACCAGTGAGAGTGGTACATACTATGACACTGACTTTGGGTCGGTTGAGACTGGTCTGGTTCCAGTGGTACATACTCCGAGACTGACTTCGTGTCAGTGCAATACTGGTCTGGGACCAGTGAGAGTGGTACATACAATGACGCTGACTTCGGGTCAGTTGAGACTGTTCTGGGACCAGTGGTACACTCTCTGAGACTGCGATACTGGTCTGGGACTAGTTGTAGGAGTGGTACTTACTATGAAGCTGACTTCGGGTCGGCTGAGACTAGTCTGGGACCAGTGGTATGCACTCTGAGACTGACTTTGAGTTAGTGGAGGATGATACTGGTCTAGGACTAGTGGAGTTGTACTCACTATGATGTTGACTTCAGGTTGGTTGAGACTGGTCTGGGACCAGTGGTACATACTCTGAGACTGACTTTGAGTCAGAATGATACATCCTCGACCATTTCTTCTTCTTCATAATTCAGACAAAAGAAGAGAAGAACAAAACAATGCAAGAGCAGAGCAGAATAGAGCAAATCAGTACCAATCAGTACAAGGCAGAACAAGACAAAGCAGAACAGGTAGAATAGAGTAGAGCAGGGCAAGGGTCAGGCTGTACAGGGCAGTGCATTTGATGGATGAATAGTAGCGACCAATTAACAGATTGCAGATGAAGTTCTCCCTAGTTGAGAGGGAGTGTTAAAATTGGCAACCAGGGCAAAACTTCATGTGGGTCATCTTATTCGTGGCTGATAATATTTTTATTAGATTCCTCTCGTCTGAGAGGTGTAGGATTGATATAAAGATCATCCGATTTCAATAAGTATTCTTGGAGATATGAATTTATTTTGATTATGGAATTATTATCAAGCCGACCTACAACTCATGTAGGCTCAGAAGCCCAGCAGTCGCATCTATTCAAACACCAATGTTGTGTATAAATATAGGAGGACTTTTCCTCATTTGCACTCACTCTTCTCATCACATCTCTCTCTCTGTCTACTGCGCAGAAATGAGTCTCTTCTCTACTGTGCAGAAATGGGTCTCTCTCTCACACATGTGAAACTGGAAGCTATTGAACCTGAAGCTGCAACTGCAGATCCAAAGATTGACCTGCGTGGCCTAGAAGATCTCCTCATCTGAATTGCACTGTAGGTTCATCTGAACCTCCTTTGAAAGCCGCAACTTTTGGTGGTGGAATGAAGTCAATCCGACGAACAGTTTGCAAGATATTGACTTGCCCTAGTTTGAAGCCGGAAATAGAAACTGAAGTTGCAACTGCAGAAGTAAAGATTGACCTGCGTGGCCTAGAAGATCTCCTCATCTGAACTGCGTTGTAGGTTCATCTGAAACTCCTCTGGAAGCTATAACTTTTGGTGGTGGAATGAAGTCAATCCGACGAACGGTTTGCAAGATATCGATTGCCCTAGTTTGAAGCCGGAAATAGAAATTGAAGTTGCAACTGCGGAAGTAAAGATTGACCTGCGTGGCCTAGAAGATATCCTCATTTGAATTGCGCTGTAGGTTCATCTGAACCTCCTCTAGAAGCCGCAACTCTTGGTGGTGGAATGAAGTCAATCCAACAGTCGGTTTGTGAGATATCATCTGCCCTAGTTTGATAATGAAGCCGCTAATGCTAATGCTGCTGATCTAGGGTTTGCTATTGCTGATATGAGTCAGATTTATTGTACTATTCTCTCTGCTGAATTATTGAAGATAAAAGAAGATTTGATCAAAGGGTTTCCCCACACATTGTGGGGTTTGTCCCTGGCTAGCCGCCACATCTTGTGTCTCTTGTCTTGGCTTGTTTTCTGTCAATCGTTTAATGTTCCATTTGCACTTTACTTTATGTACATGTCATTGCTAATCTGTGGAATATAATAAGAAAAAGAAGTACGCTGTTATAAGCATAGAACATACCATAACTTAACACTTTCAACTTCAATAGTTTCTTATTCTCCCATCCTATCATGATGACCTTGTTGTCGGAATATCTCCTTATTCAACCTTTCCATCGAACAGGTGAATAGAATGGCCTTGTTGTTGAATGTGCATAGGAGAAAGTAAGTTTCTCCACAATCAAGGAAGATAGAGAATATTATGTAGAAGAAAAACTGAGAACCTAGGTATTTTAAACCTGATTATGTCAATTCTTGAAGGTTTGAGACTAGAATCATTTGCAAAGGTTACTGTACCATCTATATTGCCATTCAATTCTTTAAAGAAATCTTTCCGAAATGTCATGTGGCACATTGCACTAGTGTTAAGCAACCATGCATCTCTCCAGTAAGCAAATGCAGTGTTCAATACTTCTTCATTTACTCCAACATTGCAATAATAGACTAAGTGGATTTAGGAGCTTTACCTTCTTCACAATTTTTTATTTTTGCTTGCCCATGATCATCTCCCAAGGGATTTGACATGTCTGTGCTTCATGTCCAATCATGCCATAATGGATACAATGGAGATAAGATCTTTCATGGGGATTATGCATACACTCCTTGCCTTTGAATGCTTTATTCTCATCATCAATGAGCGTCTTCAGGAAATGGCCCGTGGAAGAATCCTAAATCATACAGCCGAAGTGGCAAACTTAATTAATGTAAAATAAAGACACTTACAAGTTCCATTCAACATAGAACCTTCACATTGTTATGACTGGTGAAAAGCATGGTTGGTCATTACAAAGATAAAATGAATCCATAATCCAATTCTAATAGAATTTTCCACCAAAAAATCTTCTTAATATCGTGCTATTTTTTTATTATCAAAATGCCATTCACAAAAATTCTTGCCGAAAGCAATCTATCGACATAGTTATAATTAGTTGGATTATATCATTAAAAAACAATGTTGGTGGGTCGAATCAAGTGATTGACTAGGGTTTCTATCTTTGACTAAACCTCTTTTGTCATGTTCTCCACAAGCAAAACATTGTTTTCACACAACACTTGTTTTTCTTTTGAGTTTACATGAAATCTAGCATGGACAAGATGTTTGTGAATCGATATGTAAGGTCGGGTATGATTGTGCTCCCTTGTGGTTTAAGAAAATCTCTAACGGGAGTGTATGTCATTGTTTGGTTGAGAATTTTATGCTTTGTGAACACAAGTGTATTAGTTGATCAATGGGTGTTCTAGTTCAAGTAGTGAAGTACTCTATAGAAGAAGCAAATTCAAGGAGTGGCCAGTGACAACAAGGCCACAAGGGAGCGTGAGGGTTGTTGGAATGAGAGAGATTAGGATAGCATGCAAGAAAAGGTATTGGAAAACAATATTTTGGGGTCTAGAAAGACTAAAGTATTAAGACACCAAGGTCCCAAACCTTGGTGGCTCTCGAAGTAGAGGCCTTAGGAAATAAAGAAAAACTTTGGGGTGAATGGCTAGTGGAGTGTTCGCTGGGTTTTTGTTGCGTGATGTGAGGAGAATAACAAAGAGAGAGTTGAGACTGTGTGGGGCATAGGAAGATTGTTGGATAGAGTGAGATCATGAGGGTTTCTTGAAGGAGAGAGAGTCCATAGAGGAAAAGGGCAGAAGAATATTTGAGTCCAAAAATGGGTTTTGGCTTCAACTAGAGAAATGGCAGGAGAATAAGCGCTCAAGAGCTAGGAATGTTGAGAAGCAGAGCTCAGATTGGTAGAGAGGCTGATTAGATGAGTAGAGAGACAAGGAGGTGTTTTGGAGTGAGAATCATGGAGTTAGGGCCTCTTTTTGATACCATTGTCAGGCATAGGAATTAACCCCCTCAAAGTTGCATATATACAATGGGAGATGGCTATTCACTTCACATTCTATGAGGGACTCCTGGTTTTCCTCAAAACTCTTTGTTTCCTATACCTTTGTATTATGTACAAAAATAATACAATAATAACCTTGAAGGATTGTGTCTAACAGTCTATACACTAGAACAGGTTCTCTAAATGGAGCTTAGCCTGCATCATAATAGAGGGAGAGATGCATCAACGGTATATGGCTAAGAACCTTGAACATATTTTGAGTGTTCCAGAGGGACATGCCCCCCAGGGTGGGGTGCATGCACCTCTCGCTTCCCACACACCTTGGATGGGGGGACGCTTGGGGAAACGTTCCGCACACCCCCCTTTTGGAGAGATGCAAGGGGGAACATTTCTTGGGATGCGTTTCCCCAAAAGGGGTGCTTGTGGGTGTCCCCCCTTAGAAAGTGCTAGGCGTCCCCCCTTAATTTGGCTGGAAAACAATAATTTATGAGTGGAGAAGCTTAATATTCAACCCCAGGGTCCTATTAATGCTATGTAACTCATGGTGTTGGAGAGGCTCTGACCTCATTGGATTTCATTTAGAGAAAATAAAAGTTTTGATCCCACTCAAAATCCGTCAGACTTAACAGTTTTGAGGATTTTAGGATTGGGGGGATTGCAATGTTTCTATTGGATTCTATCATGTATGAGGGTATGGAACTAACTTTAATCAAGAGCACCAAGCCCATAAGCACCTCTTTGAGGGTGGGATGCACCCCCGTTAGTTTTGTATAATAACCCTTGAAATAAAAAAAAATAAAATAACAAAAATTAAAAAAAAACTAAAAATTAAAATATATAGCAAATATCAAAACCTAAGCTAATTTGCAATCCCTAACTCACTCATTTCACTTACCAGGCTTACCTCTACTCGGCTTATCCCATGGTGCTATCTAGCTTACCAGTTAATTGCTGCCTCTCTTCCCCCGCGACGCTCCTTCAATGCCCATTGTTCATTTTTAATTTTCAGTTTTAACTTTCAAGTTTGATTCTAGATATCGATGACCTTAGACAAATTCTTTATCTCACCCCTCTTAACTATTTTTGAGTTTGAGTTATATCAATTCACTATTCTAGTCTTTAGACTAAAGTACCTTCTATAGTTTATTTTGCTTAGTATTAATTAGATTCTCGAATGATGAATGGTGAATTTAAATTTTAAATCAATTTAGAATATAGAATGATGAATGATGAATTTAATTTTTAAATCGATGTTGATTCTAGAATGATGAATAATGAATGATCAATATGAATTAATGTATTTCATTATTGAATCTCATGGTGTATGGATGAATGATGTGTGTATCGGTATGAATGATGGGTATGGATCGGTGTATTCATGATTTAATTCAATTATGTATGGATATTGATATTAATCTATAATATATTATATATATATATATATATATATATATATATATTAAAAACCGGTCGGTTTGAACTGGAAACCGATCAAACCAGCCGGTTCATATATATATCAATGTTTTAAAAACCGGCCGGTTTGAACTGGAAACTGATCAAACCGGCCGATTCATTAGCCGACCGGGTCAAACTGGTAGAAAAAATGGGTTCAACCCCTCACTTCGCCCAGAAACCACAAAAACTGGTGCTAACCGGCCTGTTTAGGACGAAACTAGCTGTTTTGTGGTCAAACCGGCCGGTTAACTGCCCAAGGCCGCGAAGGACCCACACAATGCAATTTAGGAAGCTTCTAGGGTGTTTTGGAGGGAAAATAAGAGGTTTGTTTCCCTCCAAAAACACCCTATCCAAGCCTTTAAAAGGAGATCACTCCCCTCATTTGCCTTACACATCTCATTTGGAGTTTTTGTGAGTTTGATTGGGAGCTTAGAGAGTGTTGAGTTTTTGCTGGAGTAGTGGAACAACAAAGAGTTTGAGCTAAGTAGTAGTCATCATGCCTCCAAAAGCCAAGGATACTACATGGGCTCATTGTGATATGATTGATGGAAAAATGGTCTGCAAATATTGCCAAAAATCTATTGAAGGAGGGGGGGGGTATTAACAGGTTCAAGCAACACTTGGCTGGGATAAGAGGCCATGTAAAGCCATGTGGAGCACCAAATGAAGTAATAGGACATATTAAGGCATAATACCTCCATAAGTTTGAGACTCAAGTCACTGAACCAATAGAGAAGTTTGTGATTCAAGTAGTTGCAAAGTTTGGGAGTCGAGACTCAACCAACGGAGTTTGATCATGATGATTCATGAGAAGTTTCAAGTGATAATATTGTTCACTATTACCATATATGTAGACTTGTAGTAGGCCAGTGGCCCCATAGTTTGTAGGCTTTTTTTTTGCACTCTAGAGGCCATTTAGAGCCTCATTGATTATATATTTTGTTGCTGATATGTATTGCACTGGGTGCCATTTTGATATATTCACCTTTACATGGTATATATATCAACAAACTTTGCATATTTTGTATCTATTGGTTTGGAATCATGGTTTTAACTTTTAAATCTTAAAAATAGTTTTTTCATTAAAAAATAATGATTTCATGTGTTTTTTTAAAACCGGTTCATTGAGATCTAACCTGTCCCGGTTTGACCAGTTCTGGTTTGAAACCCGGTTTATTAGGTGGACCGGTCTGGTCACCGGTTCCGGTCATAGCGCTTCCCCCATCTCGGAGTCTTTGTGGAACATAGCATATTTCCTAATAGCATCAGGTGTTGAATCCTCCATCCATGGCTAATGTGGTCCTCCGGTAAGTCAATCTTGCACATCCATGAACATTGAAAATTTGTATAAGAAATCAGTCAAAGTTGGTACTCCACAAAATGATTCATTGGAGAGTGGGTTTCAGGCTTACAAACAAGATTCTAATATCAACAATTGTTGCCAAACAATTTCAGTCATTAGATGTGATTCGTAAGTGTAGAGATCATTCCCTGTGTGTAGTTAACAGAAATATCTAATGGGAATGTCTATAGGGCAATAGAAAATTTGCGAATCCTGATGCAATACTCCTAACACCTATTGCATATCAATTCTCAGGTTATGATAGATTGCTGGTTTGTCTCACGTTAGAAACATTAAGAACTAAGCTACATATTTAATGATATGAGTTTTGTCTGTCACTTTGGAAAGCCACAAGAAAACAGTCTAGGAGCATAAATGGAAGTAGAGGCGCGTCATGAGACAACACAAATACTGACAATGACCAACTGAATTATAGAAATTACTTGGACTGCAACAAATACATGCCAATCTAACTAATAAACATTGAAAAGTGAAGGGGAATTTCAATGTCAAAGCACAGAAAGCACATACCCATAAAACCTGTAGAATCAACATCCAAAGGGTGGTTTCCAACAGGTTATTGGTTCACCAAGAGGTTGACACAGTATTGAATCATCCAGCATGGTTCCATTCATAATGTGGTCTGGCCCACTGGAATGGCATAGCAATAGGGGATGCAGCTGGGTTCAAATACTGGAATAGATGCTCCTCAGATGTGTCAACCAAGCTGAAGGAAGTCTGTGTTATGCGATGTAGCCCCAATCTCAAGGCTCATTAAAAAGAATAAAAGACAGAGGAAAGGGAAGGGGAAGACGGATTTTAATGTGAAAGCAAAATGCCTGTGGCTCACGCCAAAACAAATGTGAATAAATTGGCATAGCTGGAACTGCTAGTGGGTTTTCTCCTGGTACAAGGGTTGGGAAAAATTGAATGTTGGGAAAATGAAAATGAGGTTCCGATGTTCTAGGAACCTATACCCAACATATTCTCTGGATCCCAATGAGAACATGCAAACAGATGAAGAGGAGAAACTCTTGGCAGACCTACTTTAGGAGTTTTAGTTAGAATGGCATGAACTTGCCAAGTTGAAACTTGACATATTTCCGCATATACTTTTGAATTGCTTGCATGGAATTTTAAAAAATATAGATCCTGAACCATCAATAAACTTCACCTAAGACATGAATAAGATAATTAAACAGTAAATATAGCATGGGCCAGAGATAAACTTGTTGACAGGAATACACTTCAAATGTGGTTATTGAAATGGTTCACAGTTTATAAAATATCCCAATAGGTGCAGCAAATAGTTTGCACTGTGGTGTTACTGAATGCTAGTGGAGCAACATTTGCCTAAGATTCAGAAATACTACAGCAATACAGTCACTGCGGAAATTGTTTGAAGGCAGTAAGTTAGGAACCTATGCAGAGAACATATTGCTGAAATGGAATAAATTGCAATCTTCTCTGGATTCCGTGTTCAGGAAACTAGATTGCTTATCGATTCTGAGATCTAATGAGCTTGCTGTCTCATTTGATGAACGGATCAGATTAACGATTTTGCACACATAGAAGGGAAGTTTGGGGTCAGAGCCCCGTCTCTCATTTTATCATTTTTCTTGGTTGGTGTGACTACCATGCAATAAGAGGAAAAATGGCAAAGTCCATTGTGGAGCTCCAGAATCTAGTTTTCGACTGTTTACGTTTTGTGGCATCACTTTTCACAGGTGGTTTCACACATGGAAAATTTGTGGCACTGGTTTTCACATTGATTTTTACAACATTTACTGATCTTTCTTGTATTTTTTGTGCATGTTATAAGCTACAACGAACACCTCCATGGTTTCACCTTTCATTCTCTGGATTTGTGGGTTCCATCCATGTTTTAGGTGTTTTACTGTGCTATGAGTGAGAAGAATCAGTTGTTTTCTGGTTTCTGTCTTTTGCTTGCACACATTCAAGTGAATGTTAACAATGGTTGGCCACATATTTAGAATTTATTCCAGTTGTTGATTGAGTTTTAAAAAATGTCTTACACTTCACAGAATGTATGTTTAAAGTAACGGCCTTCCACAAAATCAGTGCCAAAGCAAGCCTATCATTGTAATCCATCAAATATTTTTCATTGCTGGTTTATGAAGTAGTTCCAGATTGTTGTTTTTAGATTACATTTTGCACGATTATAATTCCCAATTGTATTTTATATTGATGGCCTATCGAATAAGACTGAAACCACCACAGGAAGCCTGCTATTGATACCTGACGTATACGTTTTTGTTTACATTTGTTCCATGATCCAGTTTTCTGGAGTGTCCAGTTGAGTGCATTTGCTGGGTTGCTCCAAATGCAGAGGCCTCTTCAATACAAAGGCGATTGGTATAATTTATAGTAATAAATACTATGCAATATATAGAATATTTTTTATCCAAGTGACATTTTGTGCTCTCCTCTGCTTTGCTGTATGTACCTTACCTAGAGGTTTTGACAGTTTGTGTACTTGTGGAATTTAGCAATTGAACGTCCAAAACATAACCTGATGATTGCTCAGATGCAAAGGGCTGTGGAGGCGTGCCAACGTGGAATGGAAATGGCGGAGTGTTAATGTTAACACTTTCTAACATCTCTATGACTTTGGTCATTGATGGAAGGCAGTCTAATTAAACATATCTTGTTTGCTATGCCTATGACTTCCTTTGACATTTTCCCTATATTCAGATTCCAAAATTCACCGTTCTCCACTTGCTTAAAATCTTACTCTAGAGGAATTAGCTTGGTCTACTCTCTCTATTATCAAAGTCAGTGTTCTTCCATTCCCCCATCATGTCCATAACCAACATACCCTAGTTGTAAACATCCGATCTGTGAGTCACAGGTCCATAGACTGACTGAAACATCTGCGGGGCAGCATAACCCACTGTTTCTCTATGATCTATGCAGATGCAAGTTTTCACTCTATATGATATTTTTGCTAGACCAAAATCTGCAACTTTTGGCAAAAAATTGACATGAACAACATTGTTGGGCTTTATGTCAGCCATTGCTGCATTCTTTGTGTAGATAGCCTCTGATGCAGTGGCATCTTCGATGTAGCAGTAATCTGGCAGAGTCATGAAGAGGAGCATGAAGAATGTTTCATGACATCTTAAAAAAAAAGTGCACTGTATCAGGAGGTTGAACATCATGTAGTGTTAGTGTTGGTTGGCATTACAAGCTTTTGGTATGCACTTGCTAAATCTTGACAGACTTGTTAAACTATAACGGTATTTTTGTATCTAATGGCATGTATTACATGTATCTTTGCTGGAAATAGAATGGAATGAAGTGATAAAGGCATGGGAAGATGAAAAGTTATGAAGACACAGATTTAATGGTTCTAGTGGAGCAGTTACACGGGGAAGACAGAGCACTTCACATCACAATTGAAGTGATACAAGCAAGTTTGTAGACAATGAAGGGAGAGGAGGTGCTCTTCTAGAATGAGTAACCTTCCTTATCTCTGCCTTTGGCTTAGCCTGGCTAGCATGAGTAAAATTTCATCTTTCCATCGATAAGATCCAATAACACCTTGCCTAAAAGCTCTTCATTTGCTAGTAAAGATCTATAATATGTAGATATTGGTTCTGTCTTTCTCCAGCATGCTCAATGTGTAGAACCCATACAAGTTTACAACAACCTCTAAGAAAATGTCAAAATAAAAAAGACACTCTCTTTACTTCTTGTTCTGCGTCTTGAAGCTCTTGTTGAATTTCCATCATAATTTGAGCTCATAATTGCTTCATTGAGGACTTCGCTCAAATATGGCATGCAAACCTCCTCTGGATTCATAAAATCTGGCTCCTCTTCTATTATGGCATTTTGCCTTATCATAGCTAAAGTTAGATGCTACAGTAGAAACAAGGAATGGATTATGCAAAGGGCGGGATGACTAGAATTGCTTAAAAAATAAAAGGAAGACTGGTCATGGGTATGCAAGTGCAAAGCTCACTCAAACTACTTTCATAGTGCCAGGGTACAACAAATGAGATGGCGACACACTAAATTGGCAAGCCAGAACCAATAACTATCCATTATAAATTGAGGAAGAATGAAACATCAGACATGCCAAGTGAGAGAGACAAGGGTGGGATACTATGTGATCAAAGAACTCTCTTAGACTAAGGGTAGTGAATAAGAGGAGAATATCACCATTAGAGCGGTGAGAAGGATTAAACTCAATAAAATCATTATATCTATTAGACCATTATTTCCTCATCCTCCTCACATGAGGAGGTAGTCCCTATTATTAATGTTGAGCATGACCAAATGTCCCACAGGGTGTAAATTAGTTGTTCAAGTGGTAGAGGAACGATATGACACATCCTCCCCATTCATTACTTAGCGCGATGACCGCCTCGCCTCACCTCCCTCCCACTTGTCATGTCCTCTGTCACTAAGCGATGTGTGCTTGTGCTAGCCCAACATGGTCTTATTTTAGTGCTAATGGAGTGAGTTCTTCTCATGACAGGCTAAGAGGTGCATCTGAGAGAGTGCAACCTTCCTCTGCTAGTCTATTTGCAATATTATTTCCATATCGTCAAACATGAGAAGTAATGATAGCTAGAATTCTTGAGAGGAGTTAGAATTAAGCTACTTTCGAGATGCCAACTCAAGGATATTTTCCTAGGATTTGAGCCATGTAGAATTTTTTTAGCTCGTTGATGACAATTTGAGAGTCTGCCTCTATTAATGGTTTTGAGAACTGTTTTTTTGGTAGCAAATAGTAGACTGAATTCAAAAGAAAACAAGAACTCAGTTGTGTTATTACTATTAAAGCCCATAACTCTTGTGAAGACATGAATGTTGGATCCTTGGTTATTTCTTATTACCCCACCAAAACCAATTATTCTAGTATTGCCTTTAGAGGCCCCATAAAATTATGTTTAAGGAATTCTAGAGGAGGAGGAGACGAGAACTATAGAGTAGAAAAAAGGGTAGAAAGAGCGTATTGGTGAGACAGAAAATTTAAGATGCGCAGAATTTTATATATATAAATATTTATTAAAGAGATGAATTACAGATAGATGATGATTTACACTGGGTTGCCTGGCTTATATACCGCCACGGGCACCCTTTGGGAAAGGGCATGATTTTATGATCGTGCCCTTTCGTCTAATTAAAATTAAAATTAAATAATAAACCTAAGTTAACTAATTTTTTTACATAAACTTGCCTTCCTCTCGAAAGAATGCTTTGTCCTCAAAGCATAAGTAACGACGGATGTTGTTGAAGAATGATTCATTCTCCCAGAAAGCGTCTTCTTCCGGTGAGTCCTTCCACTTGATCAGATATTCTAAGATGGTCAAGGTCGCACATTTTAAAAGGTCTTGGATTAATCTCTCAAGTTTCGTTTTTTGGTGATGTGGATATCGGTATGGCTTGATGTTGACAGGGTCTGATCTTACCTTGACTTCTATTGTATGCTCAATTTCCTTATTAGGCAACATCTTCATAGGTAGGCCTTGAAATACTTTTTCATGCTTCCGAATCAGATCTTGTATCTCTGGTGATTCTTCTCTGGTCATATTTGTCGATAACATTTCTAATTGATGACATTGTATCGCATAAGTAGGTGCTCTTTTTCGACTCAGCTTCATCATCTGAGATGATGATACAACATGATTTTCTGGTGCTTGGAATCCATGTAGTTTGTACTTCTGACCTCCCCATTTGAATTTTATAAATTGTAATTGATGGTTGGCGGCATAAGTACCTAAAGTTCGTAGCCATTGGATGCCTAAGACTACATCTACTCCTCCTAATGGTACCGTGAAGAACGGAGACTCTAAT
The DNA here is from genome assembly GCA_000404065.3 of Pinus taeda. Taxonomy (NCBI): domain Eukaryota; kingdom Viridiplantae; phylum Streptophyta; class Pinopsida; order Pinales; family Pinaceae; genus Pinus; species Pinus taeda. The sequence continues at coordinate 2,468 of APFE031389964.1, read as the reverse complement.
TTAAAGTCTTGAATCTACAAATTGACTTTATGGCATTTCCCTACCTTTTCAATCTTCTTACCATTAGCTATCATCACTGTCATGTTTGGTAAGGGAAATGAAAAGATATTGAGTTTCTTGGCCACAGTCGCATCTAGAAAATTGTGTGTGCTTCCAGAGTTGATGAGAACCACTGCGTTGTTCTTCTTTATGTGTCCTTTTAACTTCAAGGTCTGAGGTTGTGATATACCTGTCATGGCTGATAATGACACTTGCGGAGTACTTCCATCATCTAATTCTGGTGAAAATTCTAGGGCATCCTCTGTTTCTTCTATGTCATAATCTTCACTGTTTGAATCATTGGTTGCTTCACAATTATATAGGTTCTTTGGTTCTTTTCTTTTAGCACATCTATGTTTGGGGTCCCATTTCTCACCACAACGTTTACACTTACCCTCTTTTATCCTTTGCATTTCCACATTAGATTTTTCATCTTCACGACGATGTGGTGGAACATATCTTGTATTATTTGAGTCCACATACTGGGGTATCCTTCGTCTTGCATAAGCTTTTTCCGCTGTTGACCAAAATATTGGTTCGGATTTCTTTTCCGCTATTTTTGCTTTTCGTCTTGCTACTTCTATAGATGTAATGTCATGCATCTCAAGTTCTGCTTGTAAATGGGATTTAAGTCCTGAGACGTATGATTGAATCAAACGAGATTCTGATAACCCAGGTACTCGTGTTACTAAGGTCTCCCATTCTTGAGTGTATTCATCCACACTTCCTTTTTGTCGTAATTTGATGAGTTTTGAAAAGAATTCTTCTTCCTTTACACCTTGGAATCTTTTGAAGAATGCATCTTTAAATTTTCTCCAGCTAATGACGTGTGTTGTCTTTTTCCACCACATATACCAGTTATATGCTTCTCCTCCCATTTTCATGGATGCATGCCTGAGCTTTTCGTCATCGTCATTGATATCATATATCTCAAAGTATTCTTCTGCTTTATTTATCCATGCAACATTGTTTTTTTCGTTTCCATCGAATTTAGGCATCTCGACTTTTGCCCGTCGCTGGTATGTTGCTACTGGTTGAGCGAGAAAAGGGTGTTGACTGGTAAAGTTATCCCAGAGTTGCTTGTTTGTAAAGGCTGTGTTACTCGCTTCTTGGTGGGGTGTCGCTGATTTTTTTGGGGATTCAACTTTGTCATGAGAGTCTGTGGACTTAGTTGATTGGGAGGGGATGAAAGACTAGGAATGGTGAGCTGAAGCTGTTGATTCCTTAACAATAGTTTTCTAGTCTAGCTGTGACCATGGATGGATGAGAATTGCCTCTCATATGGTAAGTTTGATTTATTCCCAAATTGTTTCAACTAACAAGCTGTTACTACAAAATATGTGATAGTTATGTTCCTTCCATATTCCCATAGGAGGAGACCCAAGATGAGGCACGAAGCCTAGTTAAGGATAGAATTGATGAAAGCAACACTTCTTCAATTAACAATAGTGAGATAGATTCTGTTCATATCTTTGTCAATCTAATGAGGGAGGAGACATTACTTGGGTCCAAAGAGTGTTCACAAAGTGACAAACATGAGATGTTCAACATCCTTTTCTTTAGATTGACAAAGATGATAGAATGATGGACCATGAAATCCTCTTTTTATTTAGCATATTCCATGTCAACATTTTTTCTTGGGTAAGAAGTGATAGGAACTTAGAGACTTTGGGCCATAGATTTTGTTGCCAATTTTCCTTCCAAATTTCATCCTTCAGGAAGTTGTCATGACTTGCCTCCAAATAATAAGCTTCCTTGATAGTACATGAACCTTTGGATTGATAACCCCATCTCATATTATCCCTGTCATTAGAGGTTTTTATAGTTATTTGCTAAAGAGTTATCCAAAAAAGTTGCTAGTATTAGAGGTTTGGTTGAAGGAGCTATGTTACTTTAGGAAGGTAGGTTCTCCATTGGTTTTCCTAAGATTCCATGTGCCAATAGCCAGTGATAGAGTGGAAATTGCTAGCAAATACAAAGGCTTTAAGTTCTTGAATATATTCTTGTTTATTGAGTTTGTTGTTTCCAAGAATCTTCCCATAAGATATCTTCCTTTGCATTCCAAAATCCCTAAAAGAAATGCTAATGATTGAGCAAAGGATGCTTTTGGGTGCAACTAAGGCCGAGAATAAATATATGGGGATGCATTTAAGAAGAACCAATCAACTTGTGATGTTAAGAGAATGGAACATCCAACTTTGATGATTTTTATCCATATTTTTTAGCAAATCAGACCGAAGGCTTATTTTGAGGGAGTTGTCAATGAGAGGGGCTCATAGATATTTGGAAGGAAATGAGTAGTGCTTGTAGCCTAACAAGCGAGAGATGTGACTTTGGACTAGTGGCGGGGTATTGACAAAAATATATTTGAGATTTCACTTGATTTACCGAGGTGCTTGAGGCTTCCATAAACTTGTCTGAAACATGAC
>APFE031389963.1:20481-90692 GCA_000404065.3 Pinus taeda | reverse complement strand
TTTCCTCCATACAATTGTGTATTTGTGAATGCCATTGTATGTTCATTGTATTTTTTATTTTGCAATGCTTATGATATAATATATCAAGATTCTTTGACGGTGTTTTGTTACTTTATTTCTACAGATATTCTTGAAGCGGGACAGGTAGAAGAGGAGTTGCAAGCTCTGTCAAAAGGGGAGAGAGATCAAGGAAGGAGTTAAGAGGAAGATTCAGGTTGGTTCCTTTGCCTCTCTCTTATCTATCATACATAGCGGAAATCCAAAATTGATTTGATTGTTTGTTTCTAGGATAACTTCCAATCCTATAGGGCTAGCAGATCGAAAAGAGACTGGTTTTCCCAGAAACACTATGCAACAGAAATTAACTCATGAATGGAAGAAAAAACATATAAGTAGACAAAAGGAGGTGTTTTACAGCTTGGGTTGTGCCCTAATCCAAGAGCTTTAGCCCTCTGAAAGAGATCAGTGTTGGTTCAAAAACCATTTCATCTTCATTTGTAAAAAATAGCAGTTACATCACATAAACTGTTCTAAAAAAGGAACTTGAAAATAAGTTAAACAACGTGCTGCACAAAAGTGTAAAAATATACTAAGAACTGGCTAACATCCCCCTAAAAAAAATGGTCACCTAAGCCCTGCTATTTATACAACTCGAGCCTCCAACAACTCTCCTAAAATCAAGGGGCTCGGCTTCCGAAAACTGTAGATAGACAGTAGTCCTTCTTTACTTGCTCCGTTGCCCCTTGGATGCACTCATGTGGTTGCTTATGCTTTGAGTTTCTAATCCTTTCCCTTGTTCTTCCCTGAATTTGACTACCAAATGCTCATTAAACCTTTGATTTTGTCTCAAAATTGACCAAAACTCCGCATAAAGCACACATTAGACTTTTTGGCATAATGACTAACCCAATTCACTATATTAACATAGATATAATAAGAAACATGAAATAAACTAATGAGAATGGTGGATTAAGTCAAATTAAGAGGAAAAATGAGCCCATATAATTACCCATTTCTGAGGCTCATCATTACCCCTTTACTGAATGGGTTGCTCATCCTCTGAGCAACTAGTTTAATTCTTCATCCCTAATGGCTCTGACAAATTCCCTGAAATCCCATGCTTTTGATGTGATATCCTCCTATTTATCATGGAATATTGCCTTTCTATCCACCTCCTCACACTGTTGTCTTTCTTCTTCCTCTTTTCCTCTTCTTTTGTCTTCTATGCCTCTGTTAGCTTTGATTCCTCAAGTTCTGTTTTGTTTTCCTTCTCATCTTGTTTAGTTTCTGTCTTCTCTGCTTTAGTCTTGTTCTTCTCTATTTCAGGTTCTTCCTTCTCATCTTCTGTTTTGATTTCCTCCTTTATATTAGGTTCTTCCTTCTCATCTTCTGTTTTGATTTCCTCCTCTATTTCAAGTTCTTCTTTGTCTATTTTTCTTTAAGAAACAGGCAAATTTTTTTTTTAATGCAATTACTCTTCTCTTCGGGCTTAATTTTTCCCTAAAATTGCATCATTCATTGTATATGTGAGTATCCAAGGTGGAGAAGGAGACAACACTTATTTTGCAGAAACAAGAAACAAATGGAAACTGTGTTTTTTTTAAGAAACAGGCAGACTTTTGAATGCAATTCCTCTCCTTTTTCAATCTTAATCCTTCCTTAAAATTGCATTACTCCTTGTATATGTGAAAACCAGGGTGAAGAAGAGATAATACTTCAGAAACAGAGAATAGATGAAAACTGCGTTTTTCTTAAGAAGCAGGTAGAATTCTTTGAATGCAATTCCTTTCCCTTTTCAGGCTCCATTCTATCTTATAATCACATCACCCCTTGTATATATGAAAATGAAAAGTGGGTTTGCACCAAACCTACCTCTTTGAGCCCAAACTTGGATGAGAATCCTTGTCCACTTACTGCAGCTAAGTGGACGAGGATGAAATGGAACAAAAGGTGGTGAAGGTGTTTCGAGGAGGCATACTTATGTTTTCTTTGAGATATTTCCATTCATGGTGAGCTGGAAAAAATGTGCGGTGGCATTATTTGGACTATTGGTCCCTACTGCAGTGTCATCATGAAAACTTATGATTTTTGTCCGCAATCACCTCCCATCAATTGCGTTGGAGTATAAACAACCACCACTACCTATTTTCAAATTATCATGAGTTGATTGGACACACGTGTAGTGTGAAATCCAGCTGAGCATTGTTTGAACTAAACGAGGGTGGCCAGTTAGCTGGCCACTGATCTAGTTTAATTGAAACCATCTCATTTGTCCATGTAGTTTTTAAACTATACCCATACAACAGAGGAAGGAGTTTCGTCACTTACCTGTTAGTTGAGAATTGCATGCTACTGTGTTGTTACATGCTTAGGCTTTGGCATTCTATCCATGGATTTCTGCTACTAGCACTCGTGGTTTTTGGATTGGTGGCTCAACTTCCTTGTACATGTGATCTTTAATCAGGATCCAGTTCCTTGTGCATTCTACACATTTGTGGCTACACCGATTTTGCTTCTGGAGCTTGAATTTTAAGAGTATCGGCTGGTATGCTTTATTGTTGTCTGATGTGTGACTGTTTTTCTTGTGCAGGCATCCTCTGGCTAGATCTAAACTGTAGGAGTCTGCTTCAACCTTTAGATTTGCATGCTTGTGCTGATGATGCTAAATTTTAATGGGACATTGACTTGTTTTGTCCATGTCTCCCAAACGGTAGTCTAGATTGACCTGAAATGTTTTGAGCATGTTTCCATCATCCTTATGAACCTCCCATAGAAACATTGTGGTCAATGGATACATAGATTTCGAAAAAAAATAAAAAATGGCTGAAGGTGACGAAGGTTAATTTCTTGGAAATCGTGCACTAGAATTGGCTGAAATTGCTTAGGCATGTTACTATCACCCATATGCATGTCCCCATGAAACAGGTTTTTAAATGGATTCATCGATATGGAAAAAATGCAAAAATAGCTTAAGGTGATGGAGGCTGATTTCTTAGAAACCGTGCATTGGAATTGGCTGAAATTGCTTGGGCATGTTTCCATCATCCCTATATAACTCCCCATTAAATAGTTTTTTAAATGGATGCATGATTTTCAAGTTGGGGAAAAAATTAATTTCTGCTCTATGTATTTTTGTATCAGAGCATTCTATAGTTTTTGGATAGTAAAAAAATGAGCTTGGGGTGTCATGCATGCTTGGAAATGATGGAAGAGAGGTTTGAAGACTACAAGAGGATTTATAAACCCTTTAAGAAGCTTCCCTATTCCCCAAACTGCTTTTAAAATCCATTTCTAGCTCTCTGTAATTTCTACAGCAGTCTCCTGTAGAAAACACAGTTTTCAGAAAAGAAGCACAGTGAGGTGGAAAGAATGTCAAGAATGATGGAGAAGGGTGAGGGAAGGTAGAATATGTGCTATTATTGGTTTCTTATCTTTCTTGGCACCTACTGCTACTTCTTGAAGTTCTCTTGCAGACCTACAATACAACTGAAAATTCATTTTTCATTTTTTTTTTCTCTTTTTTCTTTTTTTGGAAACAACTAGGGCGCCTCAAGGAGATTTTCACCCTAATTGCCTGCCCTAGGCACCTCTAAGAGAGGTTTTCACCCAGAGATCTTATTCCCTTTTTCTTTTCTCTTCTTTCCAACCCATTGACCACCTCATGGAGGTTTTCAATCAATGAGCCTATCTGAGGTGCCTCTGAGGAGGTTTTCACCTTAGATCTTTATTTTTTTCTCTTATTTTTCATTTTTTTCTTTTTCATTTTTTTTTTCTGTACCCTACCCTACTTGAAAAACAAAATCATTTTCAAGTATAAAAATACCTCCAATGGAGCCATGTGCACATCGATATGATAGAAAAAACGATGTGGAGGCTTGAAATGCATGCTTTGACAGGTATCCGGATTTCAAAGGCCAAATGATTTGACTTTGAAGGGATCAAGCATAGTTGAGGAAGAGAGTGATGCTGCAACTTAGTGACTGTCTGGAACCATATTTGAATATAGTTGTGATGTCCTTGGTTCTTTTACTGATCTGTACCATTCTTCATGATTTCTTCTATCATGACCTTCACATCTTCCTCTTTTGCTGATTTTTCTCTTGAATACATGGAGGATTTGATGGTAACCATGAGGGAGCTCTCTCAATCTCTGATTCTGATGTTTTCTCTTCATCAAGTGTAGCCCATGGTTCTTTGATCTTCTCTTTTGCATCTTCTTCTGTTGGATGTGGTCCTTCAATGATATCAATATAATCTCTTTTTTACAATACTCTTCCTAAGCTATAGTGAATATCATTGAGCTCAGGAGGAGTTGTTTGCAAGTGTTGTACCTCAGCTTTGCAATTGGTTTGAGCTACTCCAATGTGTGGGTTTGGATATGGTGGTTCCCCACTATATACTTGCTGGGCCCGTCTGTTATTCGGGTTCGGGTTTGGTTGAGCAGGCATTTGGGGTTGCCTTGTTGGAGCAGGATGGAATGGTTGTGCTTGAACAGGTGATGGAGGCAAAAGAGCAGGATGAGAGTTGTACTAGGACCTCCACCCCTGATAAGGTGCATTCCACTGAGGCTGTGGCTGAGCATAGGGGTGAAATGGATGAGCAACTGGTTGGGCATAATATGGAGATCTGATTGACCAAGGAAGAGGTGTGGACTAGGAAGGATGAGTAGGAGGACGCTAAGAAGGCATGGAAGTGGCTTGATTGGGGTTGTAATAGGCCTGGGATGTCACTTGCATTCCTTGCTAGTAATGTTTGTGCCCATGTCGCCTCCTTTGGTTCATGAAATAGAGTGGCTCAGTGGCTCCTTCGAACCCTTGATATGCAGCTTTAAGCTTGGGCAAAGAAGGGCACTGACTCGTAGGATGGTCTTCTTCACAGACTGAACACACTTCTATAGAGTTCAATGGACATTCGTTCCTAGGATGCTTTCTAGTGCACCTAGGACAAAATATGGCAAAAGCCTTCTCAGATTCCTCTTGTTTCCTTTTGATATGCAAGATATCCATTTGCATGGAAAGAGTCTGCCTCATCTCGCTCTTAAAATCTTCCAGCCAATTCTCAAGTTCACTTCTAAGGAATGAACTCGATGAGGATGTACTGGCTAAAGTTTGACTTCCCCTACCTCTCTTTCTGGCTGCCCTAGAATGGTTTCTAAACACAGCCTTTATGTCATCATAAGGTAGTTGGTAGATGTCTCCCCCAGCTAGCAAATGGAGGGTATCTAGAAGGTCTTCAGGGACTCCTCTCAACAGGACCAACTTTAGAGATTCGAGGTTAAGTGTGCACCTAGCCCTTTTAGAACTGAGCTGAAATCTCTCTTCATAGTCTTCTAATGATTCATCACTTCCCATGGTCATTCAGAAGATCTCTTCCTTGGTATTCTTTGACCTACAATAGTCTCAGTATTTGTTGTTAAAGGCTTGCTACATCTGAGCCAAAGTTGTGATGTTGTTTCCAGGTAATCCCATGAACTAGCGCAATGTTGTATCCTTGAGGGTAGAAGGGAACAGTTTCAACTTCTTCTTATCTTCTGCATAGTCATAGGTTCGACAGAGAATATAAAATTCAAACAAGAAGGTATCACAATCTTCGGTAGTCAATCCATGGAAGTGAAGTAAGGCTAGAGAACTTATGTTTTTTATTTTAGTGTCCCCATTGGTTTCTTAGATAGGAAAGGCACCCTTTATTCTTCCCCATTTCCTGTAATATTTCTATTTTCAGCCATGGTCTCAGGAGGAATGGTTTCTTGCTCTTCTTCTACTATAGGATCTTCGTATATCTCTAGAGGTTCACCTATAGGCTCTTCTGGATCACTGCCACCAAAGAAGAGAGAAGAATGAATTAGTGATGTGGTGGGGGTGTTGGGTAGGAATTTTTCTGAATTGTCTCTGTTCCTACGAGGCATGAAATGAAATATCTTTTTGGGTGATTTTTTATTTATTTATTTATTTATTTTTCTTCTTGTACCTGCAAAAATGAAATGGATTGAATAACAAATTGCAACTAATTGAAATGAATCTTGATAAAATGGAAATTGCATAATTGAAATGAAAGCAAGAAATGACTAATCTACTCTTGTTGAAATGGAAATTGCAGAATGGAAATGAAAGGAGGAAATGCCTAATCTACGCTTCATGAAATGAAATTGCAAAGTGGAAATGAAAGCAGGAAATGCCTAATCGACTTTTGCATAATTGAAATTACAGAATTGAAATGAAACAACCACTCTACTTTTGCTCAAATGAACTACTTAGCAGAATGTTGCAGTAGAAAATAGAAGAAAAGTAGTAATCAAAAAATACTGTGATGCTTCCCCAGCAATGGCACAAAAGAGAATGATGGGCTCCAGTATTGCAGCAATAATGTTGCAACTCATGGGGCTTCCTTCTTTACTTTTATCAACCCGGTAGTTTGTAACAAACTTCGAAGTGACTGTGTTGTATGCACAAGTACTAGCTGTTACTGCAGACTCTCACTTGATCAGCTACGCATAAGTTTGCTAGGAGCTTAAGCCAACTTTGTTGAGTTCTCAGAAGAAACTTTCAACTGTGATGGAAGAAAACTAACTCTACAAAGGTTATTCTATGTGTAGAAAGAGAATGAAAACTGGAATTAAATGCACACCCTTTTTGACGCACTAACCATACTTTTTCAAGAAAAGAGATGGAAACTAATAAAATAAGTGTCATTGACTACTGAAAAGGTAAATTGCATTTATTCAAACTACTTCTAAGAAGAAATCATTTTTTTGTACTTTTGAGTGTTTTTATGTGGAATTATTATGCTTGTGATTTATCTGGTTGTGATTGTGCACAGGTTTGGTGGCAAAGGAAGATGGGGTTGGCTTTTGCAGAGGCTAAGAAAGCTGTGGAGAGGTCCTAAGAAGTCCTTAGTACCCTTGTGAAGACTTAAATTGTGATCAGACTTTGAAAAATTACTCACAGGAAATTCTACATGATGCTATAAGGGATCTATAGGAGGTTCTATAGTAGGATCTACAGGAGGAGACCGAAAGCTGTTTGTGAAGTTTTGAAGGTGGAAAAATGATGGAAAAAGGGAAATGAAGGCTAGATGAAGGTGTTTATGTGTCTAGAACTTGTCAAGGAAGGTCAGGGACGAATGTGATGGTCAGATTTGTTTGAATGGCAAGAAAGAAGCTTTATGGAAAAAACGCAGAAATTAGGGCAGATTGGAGAAATGTTACGAGTAAGTTTGGAAATCTATGAGAAGTGAGTTGGTGCTAGATATTTTGTGGAGGGATGGTGATCTGAGATTTCTTCCAAGAGATCTACCCATTTACTTATCAAAACTGACGAAAGAAAGAACTAAAAACATAATTTTGTCTAGCTTGACCTAATTTTTGACCTACAAACAAAAAAATGCTGAAAAATACCTTATGAACAGAAAAGAATGCAAGGGAACTATGGTGAAAGAATAGGAAATTATCTAAGACAATGAATCTAAACCAATATCAACCTTTCCAACTCCAAGTATCACACTAGCAGTTGCATGGGAGAGAAAAAACAGTGTTTTTGGTGGCAGCAGTAGTGCCTTGACCTCAGATCATGGTCCCATGTGTGGAGCACTTGGAAGGTATGCTTTTGACAAGCAATCTAGTGGTTTTCCAATAATAATTATAACCTTTTCTGCATTATGAATTCAAAGAAGATAAAGGATTTTGATAAAATGTGCAAGAATAGACAAAGGAAGCTCAAGTGCTAATAATTGACGTTTTTCTATGCAGGAAGACGTGAAAGCAAGGAGTTTCCGTCCAAAAGCGAGAAGCAGAGGAAAAACAACTGCTGTCCCTCCAGCGGGATACCAGATGCGAACAAGATCAAGCAAAATCAGAGCTGAATAATCCAGGAAAAGAATGTGGGATACCGAGTCGGCGAACGGGAGAAAGAAAAGAGAAGGATTAGACGATTGGTGAATCCCTCAGGATCTTCGATCCTGAGGGATCGTTGTTTTAACTTATCCTTGATTATCTAGATACCTCTGTCATTTAATTCTATATAAAGGCACAGTGTCATTGAGCAGGAGGACGACTGTTTTTGTAATTTTATAGCTTCAGAACAAACTTTGATCATCGAGTCTCACTGAGACCTAGTTTTGTTATACTTTTGTTGATGCAATTAATATAAAAGACTTGGTGTTCATTTCATCTCTGCGTCTGGAGTAACCTAAGGCGGTGTACCATTGGCAGCTAAGGGCCCGGCTCCGAAGGACACTTGCTTTTGTATCATTATATGGTGATTTGTGTGTCGTTTGTTTATCTTTATTATTTAGTAATCTGATACATCTTTCATATGATATGCTATGCTCTATTATAATAAATATCTGAATGATTTCTCCATATAATGTCTCTGCACTGTACAACCAGATTTATTCAGGGTTGAATTGCATCTTTAATCAGCTATTTCTGTAACAGAGTGTTGGTATGAATGTTACTGTCATTGTATCCATGTGAAATAATATTTGTGGGAGTTGAAAGTAGCGTTACTCTGTTTCGAACATAGTTATATCATTCACCATTCTCAGGTTGCTATATTAGTATAGAACATGTACATACGGGCGATGGTTGTTGTTCCATGATTCATCAAGGATTATTGTTCCATTTTATTACTGTTGTTCCAATTTACGATTGTTGTTCCTTTTTACTATTGCTGTTCCATTTTGTTATTGCTGTTCCATTTACTGTTGTTCCATTTCCATTCTGCTGTTCCATTTTACTTTCTGTCGTTTTATTTACCTGTCTTTGTTGTTTTGGTATGAGAGAAGGTCTAAGGCTGTAGTGAGCCTCAGCAAGACGCTGCTTAGCTCCCAGACCTAAAAGTCCATGCTCTAATTTCCTTTCTTTATTAGTTTCTAGAGGGATGGGTTATTGCTTCCGTACTCTTGACTGATCAACTGTCTTGTGTGATTTTACCTTTTGGGTTAGTTTAGTTACAGCTTAGCATATGTTTTCTTTTGAATCTTCTGAACACTATACTACTAAGCATTACTCGGACAAATAGCCTCGGATTGAGCTACTCTTTGCAATAAAAAAACATTCCCAGATTGACTTATTAATGTGGAATAATTAGCGGTGTGAGAGACCCTAGTTCTAGCTCTACATTTTGGTGTCATTGCCAGGGAAGGAGTATAGCCATTTGCCCTTTACAGAGTAGTGCGCAAATCTGCTAGGGGGAGTTGGATCTTAAAAACGGAAGGTAAGAACCTGTGTACGGAGCATGTAAAATCCCTGCTCCACTGTCCGCTCTCTTAGCAGAATTGCTGGTTGAATAGGATTTAATAGTTTTTAGAGTGCATGACTAAGCAAAAAAAGCTAGAAAAGAATATCAAACCTCCAGCCAAACCTGAAAAATCCAAAGGACCGGTGACCCTTGGCCGAACAACCTTCATAGACGAAATCTATAAGAAAACTGAATCTCAGGCATCAGTAGGCTTCAGAAAGATTAATTATAAGCAGCCTACTAGTTCCCTTGAGGCTACAACATCACAATCTAGGGCCTTTGCTGAGGTGCACAATCAGACTGATGAACAGGAATTTCAGGAAATTGAAAATTTTGTGTCAAAACGACTGCAGGAAGGGAATTTAAGCAACCTTTGTGAAGGAGAAGGGGAAACAGGGGAAATAGAGGAACCAAGGTCTCCTTCTAGGATAATCCAATTGTTAAATAGCCCAGATAAGGGGAGCGCGGCCAAAGTTAATATTGAAGGCACCCCATTCCCTCAGATAGAAATCCCAGATAAGGGAAGTGTCATTAAAACAGTCCCTACCAAGGCCGTCCCTTCTCAACCTAGGAACACCCTCCTAGAAATCCCGGAAGGTTATTGGCACATATTCGATCTTATGGTGTAGAATCAGCCAAATACTCAAACTTCTACATTGCAATATCCTATAGTAGACTATGCCGCAAATGCACCCATGAAAGCAATCCCTCTTCAACACATCCTGACGTTTCATGGACTTACATCGGAGGACCCTGATGCATTCTTATTTGAATTCGATGTGCTATGTAGAGGGTATGATTACACCACTGACCCCCAGAAATTAAAGTTGTTCCCCTCCACTTTGAAAGGGGCAGCTTTGAGATGGTTTATGGGTTTGGGTGGTGGAGTCATAAACAACTGGGAGCAAATGAAAGAATCCTTTCTCAAGAAATATCAGGATTACTGTAGGTCAAGAGAACTGAAAGATGAAATTTTTCAAATAACGGCCAGACCAAATGAAACTTTAGAGGAATATGTAGAACGTTTCCAGTATAATTTACAGAGATCCCCCTATGCATCACTACCTCTGCCGGATAACGTGTTGAAAACTGCATTGATTAGAGGTATGAAAGAACAGTGGATTGAAACATTGAATATTATGGGAAAAGGGGATATTTACCAAGAGAATTTTGTTGACATCATTAATTTATGCATCAGGAGTTCAAGAGGAAACACAAGGATAAAACCAACAGAATATGATCGGTTTGTTAGAGATAACAAAATATCAACAGAAGGAGTAACACGTGTAGAACTAGGGAATTTATTAGAAAATTTTAAAACTGATATTCTGGGGAAATTAACTACACAGCTTGATATTATGTAGGCTAAACAAAAATAAATGGAGGCGGAGCAAAATATGGCAATTTTCTGCCCTCGATGTAGAAGAAAACATAGCCATAAGGAATGTCTACTAGATGCAGTTCAAACATGTGCTATTTGTACGAAAGATCACCTTACCAAGAGCTGCCCCTCACTTCCTGGATTGAAGGCAGTATACAAGGAAGCAGAAGAAGAACCAGAGCCAACATACTTTGTTAACCAGCGTCGTCAATGGCAACCTAGGCAATCTGGTACGTTTTCATATCTAACTTCTTCTTTTCAGCCTCCGCAGTATAATGCTCAGCAATATGGTATGTGGCAAAACCAATCTACACCCCCATTTCCAAACTGGTCATCACAGCCATTTCCTTCTCCAAATCCATGGATGAATCAGACAGGCCAATTCGGTTGGCCAAATTTTCCTTACACTCCACCATATTGGCAAAATAACTCATATCCTCCACAATGGATTCCCCCTACTTCACAAGGTTCACCCTGGCAGACAAATTGGCCAAGATCGACATATCAGTCAACAAGAACTATTCCACTCCCTCAACCGACTCTGCCATCCTTACAACAAAACCGCCAGTCTAATCTGAGATCGCAACTCCCAGCCCAACCCAACCCCAATCCTAATAATAGACCAGTCCACTCCCTCCAAATTATAGAAACATCAGAAATCGGACCTGACCTAAGGGAGTGCAATGATCTTCAGTTACGATCTGGACATATAATAGAAACAGAGGGAGACAAAACAGTTCACATTGAAGATCAGTTACCAATAGAACAACCGCCACAACAAGAGGGTGTAAATAAAGAACAAACCCATCAACAAGCAAGTACATCCTCTCCTCCTTTCCCGAAACGATTAGTCATACCACAACCAGTACAATATCCAGACTTTGACATTCTGGGAGAGTTACAAAACCTGTACATAAAAATTCCATTCCTCCAAGCCATTCAAGACATTCCTATATACGCAAAAACTATAAAAGAACTGTGCATAGAAAAATCAAGGAGGAATACAACCACTAACCCAAGAGTCCAAGTAGTCGGTACTTTATCTGACTTATTAGCAGGAAAAGAGACACCTATCAAATATGAAGATCCCGGAAATCCAATTGTAACTGTTCAAATATATGGTCAAACCCTGACTAATGCTTTAGTTGATCTAGGAGCTGCAATCAATATTTTGACAACCTCTACCTGCCAAAATCTTGGCATCACATCAGTAGAACCTACTTCTACTTTGCTAGAATTGGCAGATCAATTTGTAGTTCGACCAGAAGGTACTTTATACAATGTCATGGTTTCTGTAGACTCCTGGGAATATCCAACTGATTTCCTGATAATTAATCCAAAAACCCGACTAGATGGACATCCGCTAATACTAGGAAGACCTTGGCTTGCTACTGCCGATGCCTACATTGGTTGCCAGCAGGGAAACATGACCATAACTAAAGGACCAGACGTTAAAAATCTAGTTCTTTATCCTCCAGCACATCCAAGCCTGCCAATGATCAAAACTAATCAGTATCCTGTATCATACCTTACTAACAATATCGGATCCCCATTGACTATACAGAAGGCTTTAGATTTTGAATATCAAACAGAAGATGATGCCATCAATAACTTCATTAGTCAAACTGAATCTAGATCTCACACACAATGTTTTATGATAGAAGCAGCGTTTGATAGTGAGCTAGAAGAAGACCCTTTGAAATATGCACATGATCAAACAATACCAGTGACTGTTGTTGCCAATAGTAAAGTAGTGGAAATTGAACCTGGTAAGACTCTAAATATCAACGCCAACGTTACACTAGACCAAGAAACAAAGCTCGTTAATCTGCTACTAAAATATCAAGGAGCATTCACGTGGGATTACCTTGACATGAAATGGATTGATCCTCAATTATACACCCACCACATCTATATAGAAAAAGATGCAAGACCTGTTCGTCAGCCGCAAAGAAGACTCAACCCCCATCTAAAAGAGGTAGTAAAATCCGAACTTCAGAAACTTTTAGATGTTAATTTTATCTATCCCATCTCCGACAGTAAATGGGTATCTCCCCTAGTGGTAGTACCCAAGAAAAATGGAAAATGGCGGATTTGCGTGGATTACAGGGAGTTAAATAAAGCCACACAGAAGGATCACTTCCCTCTCCCATTTATCGATCAAGTATTGGACACTTTAGCAGGGAAGAAATTCTTTTCTTTCTTGGATGGCTTCAGCGGATACAACCAAATCCAAATTGCCCCTGAAGACCAAGATAAAACTACCTTTACTTGCCCTTAGGGAACGTTTGCCTATCGAGTTCTACCCTTCGGCCTATGTAATGCCCCTGCTACATTCCAAAGGGTTGTTCTTAGCATCTTTGCAGATCTAATAAATGATGGACTTGAGGTGTACATAGATGACTTTACACCATATGGAGATGATTTTGACCCAGCTTTAGATACCCTGGAAAAAGTCCTACAACGTTGTATCGCTACCAGGCTTTGTCTGAGCCACGAAAAATGTTACATGATGATGATAGAAGGGCTCATTCTGGGGCACTAAATTTCAGCAGCTAGCATCCAGGTAGACTCGGCCAAAATCCAGATTCTTTTGCTTATCCCTATCGCAACTACTCAAACAGAGGTACACAATTTTCTTGGATTTTCTGGGTATTACAGACGATTTATAGAACATTACTCACGAATTGCTGCACCTCTATATGCTCTAACTGGTAATGTTGATTTCTTGTGGACAGAAAAATGTGACCAGGCTTTTAAGGAATTGAAGAAGCTTGTATCAACAGCCCCAGTCCTTCGAGGACCAAACTGGAATTTGCCATTCCAAATCTCATTTGATGCCTCGGATACAACAATTGGTGTAGTCCTGGGGCAAGAACAGGATAAGAGACCATATGCTATCTACTATATCAACAAAAATTTTTCCTCTACCGAACTCAATTATACTGTCACTGAAAAGGAATTCCTGGTTGTAATACATGCTGTTAACAAATTTAGACATTATATTACAGGCTATCCCGTTGTGTTATATACAGACCATTCTGCTATCAAATATTTGGAAAATAAACCTGTTATGAATGCTAGAATAACCAGATGGTTGATCTTATTGCAGGAGTTCGATATCACAATCAAGGATCGACCTGGCAAGGAGAACCCTGTAGCCGATTTTCTCTCACGAATACCGAAATCAATTGAAACAGCAGCAGTAGAAGATCAATTTCCTGATGAACACCTGTTTGCTGTTGCTCTTCGAACACCCTGGTATGCTGATGTTGCCAATTACCTTGCAGTAGGTAAGCTATCAAAACACTTAACCCCTCAGGAACGTAAGCAGATTGTTCAGAAGAGCACTCGGTTTTCGTGGATTGGAGGTCATTTGTTCCATACAGGGGAAGATATGCAAATCAGGAGGTGTATTCGAGAAGATGAAATCTTCGACATTCTAAAAGCTTGCCATGACGGACCATGCGGGGGACACTTTGCTGAAAAGAGAACAACAAATAAAGTATTGCAGACGGGATACTATTGGCCTACAATTTTCAAAGATGCGAAAAAATTTGCACAAGCCTGTGACAGCTGCCAGCGAGCAGGAAGCCCTGGCCAAGCCGATGAAATGCCTCTAAGACCACAATTGGTCATTGAGCCATTTGAACGATGGGCTCTTGACTTTGTCGGGCCCATTAATCCACCATCAAATCAGAGGACATACATTCTGGTGGCGACAGACTATGTTACTAAATGGGTCGAGGCCGAATCATTTCCTAAGGCTACAGAAGACTCTGTAATATAATTCTTGTTCCATTTGTTTGTACGCTATGGACTTCCGAAAGAACTAATCACAGATGGTGGACCACAATTTGTCGGAAATAAATTAGCTGCAACACTTAACAATTATCATGTCCAACATAAGATCACTACCCCATACCATCCGCAGGCAAATGGGCAAGTAGAAAGTAGCAATAAGGTAATAGAATCAATTTTAACAAAAACTATCGCATCGCATAGGCGTGATTGGGCCGCTCGGCTACCTGAGGCACTGTGGGCCTATAGAACCACATGGAGAAGTACTATAGGCTATTCGCCTTATCAATTAGTGTTTGGAAAACAACCAATTTTCCCCATAAAATTCGAAATCCAAATGCTACGAACTGCACAGGAAGTCGGCCTAGATCTGAGTGAGGCACAAATCAATCGATTACAGCAGATTAATCAATTAGACGAAATCAGGCTCTCTGCATTACAAAATACAGCATTGATTCAACAGAAGCGAGCTAAATGGCATGATGCACTTATCAAAAATAAAGTCTTTCATGAAGGAGACTGGGCTCTGTTATACGACTCTCGGTTTCAGGACTTCCCGGGGAAACTCCAGACTCGATGGTTAGGGCCATACGAAATCCAGAAGGTACATGACAATGGGACCCTTACCCTGATCACAATTGATGGTTCTGGATATGCATTCAAAGTAAACGGCCATCGAGTTCGTCTCTATCGAAAGCCACTCACTCGGGAATCCTTCTGTCAGTAGCTACGACAAGATACTAATATGGAAATTTTAGGAGAGGAAGCGAAATCTTCCTCACCTATAATTTAAGGAATTCATTTTTTTTCATAACTTGTACATAACATTTTGTATATATGTTTTCTTGATTTTCTATTTGTATTCCAAGTGTTTTTGCTGTTCCTTTTCAAAAAGGAACAACACTCGTGTGTTTTTGCTGTTCCTTTGCGAAAAGGAACAACACTGGCATGTTTTTGTTGTTCCTTTGCGAAAAGGAACAACACTTGTGTCTTTTTGCTATTCCTTTGCGAAAAGGAACAACACTTGTGTGTTTTTGCTGTTCCTTTTCAAAAGGAACAACATTTGCGTGTCTTTGCTTTCCTTTGCAAAAAGGAATAGCACTTGTGTCATTTTGTTGTTCCTTTTCAAAAGGAACAACATTCGCATGTTTTTGTTGTTCCTTTGCAAAAAGGAACAACACTTGTGTCATTTTGCTGTTCCTTTTCAAAAGGAACAACATTCGCATGTTTTTGCTGTTCCTTTGCAAAAAGGAACATCACTTGTGTCTTTTTGTTGTTCCTTTGCGAAAAGGAACAGCACTTGTGTGATTTTCTGTTCCTTTACGAAAAGGAACAACACTGCTGTGATTTGTTGTTCCTTTACGAAAAGGAACAACACTTGTGTGATTTGCTGTTCCTTTGCAAAAAGGAACAACACTTGTGTGATTTGCTGTTCCTTTGCGAAGAGGAACAACACTTGTGTGATTTGCTGTTCCTTTGCGAACAGGAACAACACTTGTGTGATTTGCTGTTCCTTTGCGAAAAGGAACAACATTTGTGTGATTTTGCTGTTCCATTTCAAAAGGAACAACACTTGTGTGTTTTTGATGTTCCTTTTCCAAAGGAACAACATTTGGGTGTTTTGCTACTCCTTTTTCAAAAGGAACAACACTTGAGTGTGTCTGCTGTTCCTTTTCAAAAGGAACAACACTTGAGTGTGTCTGCTGTTCCTTTTCAAAAGGAACAACATTTGGGTGTCCTTGCTGTTCCTTTCTCAGAAGGAACAACATTTGCGATTTTCCGTTGTTCCTCTCAAAGAAATGATATCCTACGAATGTTTTGACCTTATTGAGGATGCTTTGCGCCCATGTTCTCCTCAATCTTTTAGATACATCAATGAATTTATGCGATGAACATAAACCATGATATACCGAAATCAACACATCATAAATCGCTATTACTATGAAGCCAGTATGTATAAGAGGATAAGAGGAGGGACATTGACTTTTCATCTTCGCTGTCATTGTCTTATTACCGAACCGTGGTTGGTGATCTTTATCATGACAATTTCCCTAAAAATCTTTCTTGATCATCACTTAGGAGTAAGAACAAAGGATTTATATCTGTCTGTTGAGATGATAAGACTTCTTCCACCGTTCCCTGCTCTTAAGGAGTGCAGAACCACCCTTATGTGAAAAAAAAAAATAAGAGAGGTTCTCTGCAAAAGAAAACAAAAACAAAATATGAAAATTGTCAAATGCAGGATAGGGGGTCTCATTCAGAGCCATCCTACCATGATCATAAGGATGGAAGCGAAGTGGCATTCCCATTACGGCCACCACACCAGGGATATGGTCCAAAGGTATACTAGCAAGCAAACCTTGGAACAAGGGGTCTCATCACAAGCCGGCCTGATCACATTTCGCGCCTACCTTGTGAATGGCATTATGGCTATGTCGTTACCAAGCCAGCATAATGGCCTGCATTTTGACAAAGCACTCTTCAAAATATACACAAAGGATCATGGTTCTGGAGGGTGAAATAAACAACTCTGCCAAGGTTATGAACACTTGATTGGCAGCAGAGCTCTGTTAATGGCATGAAGTCGTAATACTTACACCAACAGGTATGATATTAAATTTTTCTGTCTCTTATATCCTTTCCATAGATCATATGTCACACCCAATTTATATATCGCATGAATATTCATTACCACCAATCATGGCAACGGAACTCACAATGACCACTGGAGACTCTGTACGCTTGACAGACGTCCCATCCCCCAGCTCCTCATTATATCACGCAGGCTCTTATATAAAACGTGATCTACCTTTTTGCCTCGATTTCAGCATTTCGTTGTTTTTCTAAAACATGGCATAATTCCATATGTTGTACTTTATGATTTGACTTCCGACTGGCTGCTGCTCCTCTCTTTGACGGCTGGGGACAACCTATCAGATCGTGGGGGGGAGGTAACCTCATTACTCCATGGATTACATGGCTTCATACCATTCGGGTGAGATAATGTACGAAGGAATGGCATGGTTTAACGGTATGATGATTCCATTCTACGGAAATTTCCGTCCACGATCCTTTTTTCGTTGCATGCTCTGTGATATTTTCCAAAATTTGGCAACGATCATCCTCTCTGCGTCGCGAACACCGCAAGAAGTTGTTGTTCCATTTCTGAGTAGAATCATGGGTGGAAAGATGGTCCGAAGCGAACCTCGTGAGCTGCCAGTCTCCGCCGCTGCTCGCAAAAT
Organism: Pinus taeda; assembly: GCA_000404065.3. Taxonomy (NCBI): domain Eukaryota; kingdom Viridiplantae; phylum Streptophyta; class Pinopsida; order Pinales; family Pinaceae; genus Pinus; species Pinus taeda. The sequence goes on along the minus strand of APFE031389963.1, from coordinate 73,032 downwards.
CCTGGAAAACGCAGGATGGTTGAATTATTTCAGCCGCCTGCAGGAACGAAACGGAGTAGTGGCATTGGAATTCCTGTAGAATTTACAGGAAAATTACTCCATAGTAAGAGGAAAGCAGATAGCGGTTACAGAGGATATCATCGCAGAAGTTTCAGGATTACCAGCTGCTGGACCCATATGGATGCTAAAGAAGGAACGATTACAAAAAGCTATGGAAATTTTCTAGGACGAAGGCCAAAGCTTGACAATCAAAGGGAGAGGAGTTCTGCCGGCAACACTAGGGGAACCCTGGACCGAGCTAGCGAAGACAGTGCAAAGTTATATCACCTGCGAAGGGAGAAACGATGTGGTAACACCTCGTCACCTAAAACTTTTAGCAGTTTTAAAAGGAAAATGCTCTGTAAATCTCCCTGCACTTTTAAATTCGCTACTACATGACGCGGCCCGAAGCCTGAAGAAGGCCCAACATATAGATGCAGTCGTCAGCCACCATGGACTGATTCGGTTGATAGTGAGCCATAGCCTCACTCAACAGCAAAGCACTTGGGAGGAACTGATTGCAATAGTCGAAGGAGGATTGGCTGCACCACCCCCAAAACGTGAACAGTCCTCCAGCACGTCGAAACGATCAGAGAGACGCAAGGAGTCAGCGGCAGAAAGACATGCTGTTTCAGAAAGGAAACAACCCTGCGGTACGCCAGAACGACCAGAGGAACCTAGAGAACCTGCTGGCACACCTGACCAACCTGAGAGACCCAGGAAGTCAGCCCGGCTGGCTCGGATACGAGGAAGGCTGGAAAGGATTCAGGGAACCATGGCTCAGCCAATTGAAATTGCGAACGAACCTCCAGAACCAGAAGGAGGACCCTCTGAAGGAAATGCTGAGCAATCAGAGGCCGAGACTAACTAGCCTGAAGGAGGAACTAAAAAATAAGATGAGCACTCTGAGGAAGAAATGGCCATTGAACAGAGCAATCAAGGAGATGAGCACTTTGAGGAAGAAATGGCCACTGAATAGAGCAATCAAGGAGATGAGCACTCTGAGGAAGAAATGGCCATCGAACAGGGCAACCAAGAAGAAGAAATAGCACAGCTAGGGGGTAGCCCATTGCAGGACCCTATAGGTGAGGAGGAATTGGCAGCAGTTTTGGCCAATATGGGGGAATATGGCCAGCCCTCTAGCACAGCAGGTGTCCCTGACGGTCCCACAGAGGAAGAATTACCTGAGGAAGTGCATGCGGAAAAGGCAGGAGAAGAAAACCTGCCTGGTTATGATAATGAATTCGAGGACAACAACCAGGGACAATCTATCCCCAAGGCACTGGAAGATATCCCAGATGAAGAAGGAGTGGACTTAAGGGCCAAACCCTCTGCCGAGGCAAAGGAAATTAAGAAATTAAGAAAGAAACAGCAGAGGTTGTTGGGCACTATAGCCAGGCTCCGACAGCAAATTCGAATTTTGAAAGACAGCTTGAGAATACAAAGGACCACAAGGAAAATAAGGAGGGCCACCGCAGTAAGAACCCGTTTGGTTGGTCGAAACCCCATCAGGAGACCTACTACCAAGGAACAGTCTGTTGTTCCAAATGATAATGAGGAACAGGGTGCTGTTCCGAATAACATGGAAGAACAAACTGCTGTTCCAAACATCGTAGAGGAACAGACTGCTGTTCCATCTGGCCTTGAAGAATGGATGGACATTCCAATGGAACAGTAAGAGGCTCCGATGGCAGGAGGACCACAGCAACCCTTTATTCGCGTTAAGAAAGAAACAGAAAGCAAAGAGGTCCAAACAGAAGCTCCACCCTTAGGGGTAATTCGGGTCCTAAACTCTAAGCAGCATAATAGAAAGGTCCAGGTTAAACTTCCAGCCTCTACGACTTTGTGGAAAAAGGATCCAAAAACCAGGACCTTAGTTAGTCCGAGAGCCAGGCCTTTGAAGGGTGGCAAAAGGAGCAGGAAAAGGTTGCTACGGTAACTCGTTGATTAGATAGTGTTGTTAAGCCAATGGACACTGTGTGTTCCTTATATAATGACATTTTGAATTGTAGGGCCCCTGCTAGAAATTATGCTTTATTTTTGCTTGAACGATATTTGCGATTGAAAATAAAAGTCGTTAGGGCAGGAGCACCTATCCACATCAACACTGTTAATGATTTTATAGACTGTTGCAAGCACTATGGAGTTAAGTTTCAAAGGTTGTTGTGCGAGTTTTACTTGCACAACCTTGTGCTAGACCAGGAAACTGATTTAAATCCTGGCCCTTTTGTTGGCGATATACAATCCCAAGCCTTTATCTCATTTGGGGTTAATCAGCTGAAATGGCTCAGAGCTTATAATACCTTTCAGAGACAAGAGAATAGCCTAGACTTATGGGTACGAGCTGAACCTAGAGACCTAGTGACGCTATGGAGAGAGCATAGGAGCCTTATGAGGATCCCGGGTGTCATCGAGATATTAGGACCCATGCACAAAGACTTGATCCGAAATAGTCTGGAATATTTCCTGACTATTAAAGACCTTGCCATCGATGCTGCAAAATTTCGATACCGGACCTTTAACTCAAACATCCAGCTCAGGGAACCATTCAAATACGAGAATTTTGAGCTGGCTGCCAGCCGATTGAACCTTTATGGGGAACGGATTTTGCAAGTAGGGCCATCTGGTTGGGGTATCAATTTCGTAGTCCAATTATTTGGCACCCTACACCCGGATATCAAACGTTGTATGAGATGTCTGCAGATCAAATAGATCAGTTCTTTGATAATATAGTTGCTCATCATGGTTGTCGGCCTCGTCACGAGATCCCTTCTCCGACCTATTCTCTCACCGCCTTGCATGTCAACTATAATGTTTTCATGAGGCCATGAAACAGGGTAAGTAGGGGGCTGTGTGGAGAACTTGGAAGGTATGCTTTTGACAAGAAATCTAGTGGTTTTTCAATAATAATTATAACCTTTTCTGCATTATGAATTCAAAGAAGATAAAGGATTTTGATAAAATGTGCCAGAATAGACAAAGGAAGCTCAAGTGCTAATAATTGACGTTTTTCTATGCAGGAAGACGTGGAAGCAAGGAGTTGCCGTCCAAAAGGGAGAAGCAGAGGAAAAACAACTGTTGTCCCTCCAGCGGGGTACCAGATGCGAACAAGATCAAGCAAAATCAGAGCTGAATAGTCCAGGAAAAGAATGCGGGATACCGAGTCGGCGAACGAGAGAAAGAAAAGAGAAGAATTAGACGATTGGTGAATCCCTCAGGATCTTCGATCCTGATGGATCGTTGTTTTAACTTATCTTTGATTATCTAGATACCTCCATCATTTACTTCTATATAAAGGCACAACGTCATTGAGCAAGAGGGTGACTATTTTTGTAATTTTAGAGTTTCAGAACAAACTTTGGTCATCGAGTCTCACTGAGACCTGGTTTTGTTATACTTTTTTTGATGCGATTAATATAAAAGACTTGGTGTTCATTTCATCTCTGCGTCTGGAGTAACCTAAGGCAGTGTACCATTGGCAGCTAAGGGCCTGGCTCTGAAGGACACTTGCTTTTGTATCATTATACGGTGATTTGTGTGTGGTTTGTTTATCTTTATTATTTAGTAATCTGATACATCTTTCATATGATATGCTATGCTCTGTTATAATCAATATCTGAATGATTTCTCCATATAATGTCTCTGCACTGTACAACCGGATTTATTCAAGGTTGAATTGCATCTTTAATCAGCTATTTCTGTAACAGATTGTTGGTATGAATGTTACTCTCATTGTATCCATGTGAAATAATATTTGTGGGACTTGAAAGTAGCATTACTCTGTTTCGAACATAGTTATATCATTCATCATTCTCAGATTGCTATATTAGTATAGAACATGTACATACGGGTGATGGTTGTTGTTCCATGATTCATCAAGGATTGCTGTTCCATTTTATTACTGTTGTTCCAATTTACGATTGCTGTTCCTTTTTACTATTGCTGTTCCATTTTGTTATTGCTGTTCCATTTTACTGTTCTTCCATTTCCATTCTGCTGTTCCATTTTACTTTCTGCCGTTTTATTTACCCGTCTTTGTTGTTTTGGTATGAGAGAAGGTCTAAGGCTGTAGTGAGCCTCAGCAAGACGTTTCTTTGCTCCCAGACCTATAAGTCCATGCTCTAATTTCCTTTCTTTATCAGTTTCTAGAGGGATGGGTTATTGCTTCCGTACCCTTGACTGATCAACTGTCTTGTGTGATTTTACCTTTTGGGTTAGTTTAGTTACAGCTTAGCATCATTTTTCTTTTGAATCTTCTGAACACTATACTACTAAGCATTACTCGGAAAAATAGCCTCGGATTGAGCTACTCTTTGCAATAACAAAACGTTCCCGGAGTGACTTATTAATGTGGAATAATTAGCGGTGTGAGAGACCCTAGTTCTAGCTCTACACCATGAAGGGAGAAAGGAGATCAAGGAATGTTTTTGGCCTTTTTGTATCTTTTGTTTCACTGCAGTAACCTACTTAAGCAACTAAAACAAAAGCAACTATGCTAACCATCAAAAACAACCTAATCAAACAAAGTAAAATGAATCTATGCAACATAAATTAACTCATGAATGGAATAAAAAACATATAAGTACACAAAAGGAGGTGCTGGGCAGCTTGGGTTGTGCCCTAACCCAAGAGCTTCAACCCTCTAAAAGAGATCAGTGCTGGCTCAAAAACTATTTCATCTTCATTTATCAAAAATAACAGCTACATCACATAAATTGTTCTCAAAAAGGAACTCGAAAATAAGTTAAACAATGTATTGCACAAAAGTGCAAAAATATACTAAGAACTAGCTAACATCCTTCTAAAAAAAATTGAGCACCTAAGCCCTGCTATTTATACAACTTGAGCCCCCAACATCTCTCCTAAAATCAGGGGGCTCAACTTCCCAAAACTGCAGATAAACAACAGTCCTTCTTTACTTGCTCGGCTGCCCCTTGGATGCACTCATGTGGCTACTTATGCTCCGAGTTTCTGATGGGGAATTCAAGGTAAGGGTTCATGAATGAAGGGGACACCCTCCTACAAATCCTCTCCCTTTTTCTTCCTTGAATTTGGCTACCAAATGTTCATTAAACTTTTGATTTTGTCTCAAAATTGACCAAAAATCTACATAAAGCACACATTAGACTTTTTGGCATAATGACTAACCCAATTCACTCTATTAGCATAAATATAATAAAAAACATGCAACAAACTAATGAGAATGGTGGATTAAGTTGAATTAAGAGGCAAAATGAGCCCATATAATTACCCATTTTTGGGGTTCCTCAATAGAGGTGGAGCAAAGCTGCAAGTTCAAGGAATATCCACTTGTAATGAGAGAAGCTTTGGAGACTGAGGCAAAGAAGAAACATCGCAACAAGAGGACTGTGCAAAGATAGAGGGAGAAGAAAAAAACTGAGGAGGTAAAAAAGAAGTTGTAGGAGGTGAAGGAACAACTGAGGGAAGAACAAGAGCCACACAAAAAGGAGAAGGAAGAGTAGTAGGAATAGGAACAACAGGAGGTGCAATGTGCACACATTGATTAACCTGTGGAAATATAGGTTATTGACTCATCACGACTAACAGATAGAAAATAGGATGAGCAGTCATAATAGAAGGACGTTTCTCAGGATATTGAACAGATGTTGGAACAAATGGGCATAAATGTGTTTCAAGTAGAGCAGGATCAAGATACAGACCTCATGCCAAAGGACTTAGGGGTCACTCCATTGGATTCACCAGATCTAGGAGTAGAGCAAGTCCCAAGTGATCAAGGAGACAATCAACTCCTTAAGGATAATCTAGAAGCAGATGTGCATATCCTTTGACGAGTCACAACATAGAGTTGCGAATTCGCTTAGAGTGACCACTCTAGATTTCGATGCATCTCTTGTGCATTTTCAAGAATGAGTGATCGTGTCTGATGCACAAAGACCTAACTGCATTGGCTGATGCTACAAAGGAATATTTCAAAGCCACTATGACGGAGCCTAAGCCACATCTACCCACATTATGCAAATAAAATTGCATGTCAGACTATGTATCTGTCATGTCCCAAGATAAACACCAATACCAATGGTGAAAACCCTCTATAACCAAGCTATAATAAATGGAAATACAACATCTGATTAAAACCTACTTTATCAAAGTTTAATTCTTTAAGCATAAATATATTTGGTTCTCTCTTAATCCTTATAACTCAACCTTTCGGTTGATTTTATTACCTGTGGCAATAAAATATCATATAAGCTTTGACTCTTATTTTAATCACCCTCACTTATCAACCATACCATGGTCTTTAGACTTTTGTTAAAACTCAAACTTAAACCATAATACATTTATCTCTCTTATTTCTATTATAATTCCCATATAATAGAAATATTTTATAAACCACACTTAAAACCTTACCTTTTCTCCATTCCAAAAACATGTGCACATATATCGAAGCTCTCTTTAGCGCATCAAATCTTTGCCATCGTTCTCATTCCTCAATTTGACGATTATCGCGAAATAACTCATGCCAACTAGCTTGGCCAATCTCTAAAGTTTATTTCTCCTACCTGAATCCAATGGTGATCGCGCCATATTGCATAATTACATGCATGACTGATATTAGATCGAGAGCGCGTGATAAAATTGATTTTCTTATGCTATGTGTCAACCCCTCAGGTTAATCAAATGAAATTGTAGAATACCATTTACAGCTTCTAAGGTGCACGAGATACTGTTGACCACTCGTGAATACTACCCCGCATCCATTAACATGTAGCTTCATTTGATCTATTCATTTCTTGAATTTATTTTGTGCGACTTAATCCTAGCCGTCTATCTACCTCAATCTCGTCCATTGATTTGACTAATCCAACAACTATACTTTAATGCTACATTCTTTTGTTTCTTACTCTGTAATAGCCCATTCAGCTTTCTACCTATGTATTTTTTCTCACCTTACAGTCTTCACTTATTCTTATTTCAATCTCCACTCTATTACTTCATTTCTTCGCACCTTTACACTTCCTTCGTAATAGTTAGGTTTCAAGAAAATTTGCAGTTATCTTTTCACTGTAACATTAAAGGTTTTCTCCAATATTGTCTATGTGCAAGTCCATAACACTCCTATCTATATTTTTCTCTAGTTCTTCACACATGCAAACCTATGTTACGTAGATTTATTCTAATCCACACAAATTTATAATTCAATTACTGACTCCAAACTTGCACAATTTAGAATTAAAATCTCTGTGTATATATGAACAAATAATTACATAATGAGTCTCTCTCTCTCTGGACCAATTTTCTAATTAGTGGCCTTTTTCCTTTCTTTCTCATAGGCTTACAGTCAAACCCTATCTAATCTCTAAACTCTAATTCCCCAAATCTTTAACTCTTTAACTAACTAACTCCCTCTATGCCTTTTAGGCTTACATTTATAAAAAAAGGTTTTGTAACCCATTTCAATTCGGATTGTTAACCTTTTGAACTAAATCTTGAATATCCTCTAAGTCCACTTTCAACTCAACTAATCCCTAAGGATCCTCTCTAGTTCCACAAACCATGAAACCAATTCCTAATCTAAGATTTACAATGTTTAAAAATCTCTCAATCGTCACTAATCACTCATCATCACTCATGTTCTTCTACATTTGAGAACATTTACAATATTCCTCACAATATCTAATTAATTCCTATTCTTAATATCTGTCATAAACTTACTTAAAAACTTTAATGATTACATTAATTTAATACTCAAGAACATCCTTGAAAACACAAGACCCCCTATGTCGACTAAAATACAAAAATTTTTTTGAGCTGCATGCTCCTGCATCAGACTCCTAAGGTTAAAATAATCATGATCTCGAGATCATGTGTTCTCCCATGTTGATAGAAAACCTCCAGTGTCCCAAACTTTAGTTTGTAGTTGTCTGAATGCTTTGTGCATTTGTTGTTGATGTATGTTTGTTGTCTTCTATTTCATGTTCCTCTCAATGTCAATTAGTTTCAAATTTTGATTGATCATTCTTCCTGTTGCTGTCAATATCCTCCATGTGGATTGTTTCATCATTAATTGACATAATTCTTCAATCTCTATCTCTAGCACATCCTTAGGTTGGTACATATTGTGCCTTTTGTTTCTATACTCTGCCACTCATCTTCAAACTATTTTTCATTGTCTTCTCTGTGAAGTCGTCGAATTCTTACTACTGCCCTTTGATTCTTACCCTCTTGTGACATTCCAAACAACCTTTGTTCAATATCTGTAAATTTACTTTCAAAAAATAAATTGTCCTCCAATTCCCATTGTACTTGATTCCTCTCAAATACATCACTATGTTGTTCATCAATTCCAACATATTTTCCTTCCTCTTCTTTGTCAACCCTCAGTAATTGTCCTTTACTTCCTTCTTTGATTCTCAGTGTCAATTCAATTTCTTCAAGCAAAGTATCTCCATGCTTTCCCTTTCCCTCATCAGCATGTTCGACTTGGCAATTTCCAATCTTCCTCAATTCTAAAACTGACTCTTCAACTTGAAAGATGTATGTCTCATTTTCATCAAATCCTATAATCATAAAACAATTATTAGAATTAAAAATATAAGGCCTCATTACCTTCTCTTTCTATGACAACATTTCAGTATGTTGCTCTCACTTTTCCTTCTCTATTAGCACATCAGTATGTTGATTCCACCTCTCTAAAGATTTCCCTAAAGGACTCTTGAAATTGTTAGCAAGTCTCTCTTCCACACCATCTGCTTCAATGATGTCTTTCTACTCTTGTCCACTGTAGTGAATTGCTTCCTCCGCAATCACACTATCATACTCCGAGTTTTCAGCAAATATTCCAGCAATTCAATTTCTCTTTGACACTTCATAAGTACTGCATCATCACTTATAATTTTTGCATTTGTACACAATTTATCCATTTCAGGATTACAAGGTTCAACAGTCTCAACTGTTTCTTCACATATTAATTCTTTAGATCTAATTTCATCTCCTTCTTTCACAAGAAATTTTTCATGTGTTGTAACAGCTTCAAACATTAATATATTACTAAATTCTTTTTGCTGTAATAATTCACTGCTTTTCTCATTCAAGAGACATTCTCCATCATTCTTTACTCCAGAGTATTTATTTCCTAAAAGATACTCTTCCATAATTTTGACAGCTTCAAAACACTACTCATCTTTTGCAAAACCTGTAATCACATGAAAATTACTAGATTAAAAAATACAAGGTTTTAAATCCTCCTACTGATCTGCATTTGTCCAACAGTTCAAAAAATCATTAGTAATTTCTTCTTCAAAAAAGTAAACTTCTTGATGTCTTGAATTCGCACAATGGTTCATAAGATCTTCCACATATCTCCAGTCTTCATCTTCACCCATAACTTTACCTTATTCTTCTTCACAAATTGAAACATCCATTTTCAACTTAGCTTCTATGAGTTTTTCAGACTTCAATTCAACATCCATTACATGTTCAAGCTTCACCAATTCTTCTGCTAACTGCATATTCACCTGCTGATTTCTTTTCTCTTGTACCCCCTGCCACTTTATTTTCTTCCTTATGACATAACCATGCTTCTGGTCACCCTTTTTCATCTGTAAAATCTCCATCAATAACTCAAGAAGAACTAAAATCTTAGCCTTCTCCCTCTCATATTCTTCTTCACTTAATTGTCTATGTATGCCATTTTCCTTGGAATCCTCTTTCTTCACGTTGCTTCGATTGTGTTCTTTCTCAGAACCTTTTTTATCTTTGTTATGACTATTAGTAGTCATCTCCTTCTCTATCTTCATGAGTTCCTCACTAACTTACTATGAGATGTATTAAAGCCTCTACAGCAACAAGTCCTCCATGTTGTCACTTAACTCATCAAGCTTTCCTCTATAATTGGTCTTTTGGAAAGCACTTCATTCTCTATTCTCTCGAACCTCTTTGAACACTTCTCTCTACTCCTTTTAGGCTTTATCTCATATGCACCTTTTAAGAACATAATTTTCCTCTTGTACTTCAATCACAAAAATACTAGGTGCTGGCCACCTCTTCTTTCACTCAGGAATTCTTACCAGCTTTCTTCATTACTGCGTCTTTTCTTTTGTTGAGATGCCTTCTTTTGTCTGCAACCTGAATTCTACAACCACAATCTTCAAACCAAATTAAAACAAAAACATATCATCTCACCTTCAAGAACTCTCCATGATCTTTTTCTCCCATTCACTTGCACTTTGAATGGATTGTTTTTTCTTTCATTGCATCTGCAAATTCCGCTACACTTTATCTTTGTGTGCCTACTGTTTTTCAGATTTAAAATATGATCTCCTCTTGCATATATACATACCTTCAAAACATAACTCTGTTCTAAAATTTCTCAAATATCTTTTCACACATAATTTCCTTGTTCAGCTTTGATACCACAAATGATGCAGCCTAAGCCACATCTACCCACATTATGCAAACAAAATTGCATGTCACACTATGTATCTGCCATGTCCCAAGATAAACACCAGTACCAATGGTGAAAACTCTCTATAACCAAGCTCTAATAAGTGGAAATACAACGTCTGATGAAAACCTACTTTATCAATGTTTAATTCTTTAAGAGAAAATATATTCAATTCTTTCTTAATCCTTATAACTCAGCCCTTCATTTGATTTTATTACCCGCACAACAAAACATGATATAAGCTTCAACTCTGATTTTAATCACCCGTGCTTATCAACCATACCATGGTCTTTAGACTTTGGTTAAAACTCAAACTTAAACCATAATACATTAATCCTACTTATTTCTATTATAATTCCCATATAATAGAAATATTTCATAAACCCCACTTAAAACCTTACTTTTGTGCCATTCCACAAACCTTTGCACATATATCAATGCTCTCTTTAGCGCACTAAATATCTGCCATTGATGCAATTCCTCAATCTTCGGTTATTGTGCAATAACTTGTGTCAACTATCCTGGCCAATCTCCACCATTTATTTCTCCTACCTCAATCCAACAGTGATCGCACCATATCATGTGATTACATGCATGATCGATATCATATCGAGAGTGCATGAGAAAAGTGGTTTTCTCATGCTACGTGTAAATCCCTCAAGTTAATCACGTGAAATTGTAGAATATCATGTACAGCGTTTAGGGCATGCGAGATACCGCTGACCACATACGAATACTACCCCGCATCCATTAACACATGGATTCATATGATTTGTTCATTTTTTGACTTTATTTTGTGCGACTTAATCGTATCCATCTATCTACGTCAATATTGTCCGTTGATCTGACTGATCTGACGACTGTACTTTGCTGCTACATTCTTTTGTTTGTTACTCTGTAATAGCCCATTCCACTTTTTTCCAGTGTATTTGTTCCCGCCTTATGGTCTTCACTTATTCTGATCTTGATCTCCACTTTGTTACTTCATTTCTTCATGCCTTTACACTTCCTTCATAATCCTTAGGTTTTAGGAAACCTTGCAGTTATACCTTCTCTTTAACATTAAAGATTTTCTCCAATACTGTCTGTGTGCAAGTGTTACATGAAAAATTTTCACCATGACTTTCTGTAATCAATATGAGTCTATCACCACTTATACATACCTCCTTTACAAGTCTTAAACCTCAGCTCTGCATATCAAGCTTTGAAAATGATAGAAAGTCCTTAAAAATCTCTAAAACTTTGGTTTCACACATTCTCTTTGCATTACCTACAGTGCCGCACCCACTAGTCATGTCCCCTGCGCACTTGACCACTCTGTATCTGCATTTATGGGTGCAAACCCCTGTAAAAGTTAAAAGAGTGCAAGTTTATTCTTAAAAGCTCACTTTGAGTCAATTTTGGAAGCTTCTAGAGGGAATCTTGCACTAGCAAGTTCGATCCTTGAGGGTGCATGCATCCCATTCCTTAAGGAGCTAACCCATTGATGTGAGGAGCTTATCCCCTTGAAGAAGGACTCTATCTCTTCAATGGTGGACCTGTTACCTCCTTCCCTTGCACTATAAAATGAAGCTTTGGGCTGGTTACTTGAGAGGTTCAAAGCTAAATATTTTTGAGGGTATATGTTGTTGGAACTTAGTCTTCCTAATTGAGCTTTTGAGAAGAAAGATCACATACCTTTTGATCTCATTTGGGAGAGAGTGTGGCTTATCAAAGTAGAGGAGATTCCTGCCTAGACCATGGGAAGAGCTTGTACAGCACCAAGGCACCAAGGTTGTAAAGTTCTTCTTTCTCAAAGTTAATACAATCAAGTTTATTTTTCTCAATGAGTTGTGTTTAATGGTTTATTTCATCGATTCCTTGATCACTATGATGAACATGATTTATTATATTAGCTATGCAGGTGTTCTTTGATGTGTGCTTGTTTGTGTTTGCAGGTTATTAAAAGGATACTCTTTGAATTTGTTGGAGCAAGGCTGCCACAAACTAGCGTGGGACTTAAGGTAGGGTCTAAAACACCTCTTAGTTTTTATTAATGAATCAAAATATGTTTAGAGAAAAGTAGATTTGCTTGTCCTGCTTGTTGCTAGTCATCAATTAATACTAGGGAGATCCGTCTTGTCCACAAGAATGATTTATCCGCTCAACAAATTGGCGACTCCACTGGGGACGGGATTTGATTGTTTAATTTTCCTTGATCTTTGATTTGAGAAACTTGATTTTTTGTTTCTAGTTTTTACTTGATGTTTGTGGGATTGGGTAGTTTGTGAGTCTTGGATTGATTTTTATCTTTTATAAATTTTTACGAGGACTGCACATTCTGTTTAAGTTACAGTGTGGACCTGACCGCCCTGTTACTTTACTACACAGAGTGGTACTTGATTGTTTAATTTTCCTCGATCTTTGATTTGAGAAACTTGATTTTTTGTTTCTAGTTTTTACTTGATGTTTGTGGGATTGGGTAGTTTGTGAGCCTTGGATTGATTTTTATCTTTTATAAATTTTTACGAGGACCGCACATTCTGTTTAAGTTACAGTGTGGACCTGACCGCACTGTTACTTTACTACACAGAGTGGTACCGCACCTAGTTTCTCTAGGGGCCTGCAGACCCTATCAAAATTTTTGAAAATCTTGAAATATTTTTGTCCAGTTTAGTTTAGATCTTTTTGGTTACTTTTATCTTCTACACAGATCTACATATATCCTATTAAAAGTATCTCATATGCAAGTTCCATTGGTGTTGTGTTTTGAATGAGTTTTTAGATGTTTTGCATGCTTGGTTTGGTCTTCACTCAGTCTTTGTAGTGACTTGAAGCTTAGAAGCCCAAAAGACCTTAGATCAGCCTGGAATCTTTTGTCTTCTTGATAAGTCTGGCTGGTTTGTGAGATCTTCCTTTGGTGAGAAATCATTTTGTTTCTCTTTGCAAAACTTTGAATGAACTTGGTTATAAGTTGTGAATTTCATTTGTTATAAAAAACATCGCTGGATGTTTTTGGTTGATTTGTCTTGCTGAACGAATTAATCGTTAGTTTGCTAAATAACTAAGGGAAAAAATCCTCAAAAAATATTTGAAACTTTTATTTCGATTAGTTTTAAGAAGTTAGATCTCGAGATTAGACTTTCCATAGTTTTGAGTGTGTTGTCTAGAAATTCTAGTTTCTCTTTTGAAAAATTGTTTTTCTAGTTTTGAGTGTTGAAACGAAAAGGGATTTATTTTGTGAGCATAATTAGTAGCTTCGTTTGAGTGTTTTGAAAAAGACAAAAACAAACAAAAAAAATTTCTTTTCATTTTTATGTTGAAGGAAAGTTTTGTTTTTCAAGAATTGCATTCTCAACTCTTCCTTTAGCTAGAGATTCATTGAAAGGGAAAAGAATTGATCATCTTAGGTGCATTTTTTTAGCATTTTGGAGTCGAGTCTTCACACCACAAAGTTTCATCTCCATACCTTTTGACTTAAGACACAACCAATAAAATTAACGCTTAATTAAAATTCATCTAGCAATCTTTTTATTTCTAGGGCTCTTACTCACCAACATAGCTTAGGCTAGTATCTTGGAGTAGGGAATAATTAACTCTCCAAGATAGTTAAAACAAACAAGTACTCAATCTTGCGGTAGGAATAAATCCAATTGTTACATATATTCTCTGGGAAAGCTCCTCTTAAAGGAGAAGCACGAGATCATATCTAAGCTAGTGAGGTAATCAATCCTTTCTCATCGGGAACGATAGAAGATATTCATGTATTAAAAATGGTAAACCTTGGATTGACCATTGCCAAGGAGCCTGGGGTCACTTGTTGGTAAACCTTGGATTATGTCAAGGAGCCTTCAAGGGGATTGAGCTTGTTACTCTGCCCTTGCATGCATATCGGATCGTAGACTATTCCCCCAGGTATATTTGTTTCCTTTGGTAACCTTAGTGGCTATAATCTTTAAGATTCTTACTGAGGTGATGGTGGAGGGAAGATCCCACTGTACCTGGAATAGACATCAACTAGACTCACTTGGACTCTCTGGGGGGTTATCTTCACTCTAGACGGTTTTGTGGAGAAACTTGTGCCAGTTTGTTTCATTAAGTAGGTTGTCGTGGTAACTGTTCCGACTGCCATTCTGTATTGAATTTTGCGAGGTTAGATTTCATCACCAACTAGTGTTTTCGGTATGGAAAAATATTTTTTGTGTGTGGTTTGAGCTCTTAGATTGTTAGGTGTGTGATTCAATTGTTTGGTTCTTTAGAGACTTTAGGTGATTTTTTTTAGATTTTATTTGTTTTCGTGTGAAGTAATTAATTAATTAATCGTGGCTAAATTACCGAGACAATCTCATAGACTTTGGGGGCAACCTCCTGAATATACGTCGATTCAGCTTGAAGGGCTAAAAGCTCTTGTCACACCTAGTGAAAGTAGATTTGGGTCACCAGAGGCCGGAGAATCATCTTTGGTTATTCATCCTGATTATCACGTTCTAGCAACAAAGTATATTTCTGAACCGCTTTAAGTTTCCGAGCTTACTCGTAGTTTTTCTTCTACTGGTGAACTTGTTGAGGAACCTAAAATTTCTGAACTTGAAACTGAACCTATTGCTACTCCATCCTCAGGATTTGCTTCTCCGGATTCTAGTGCTCCTAGTTCACCCAGGGTAGGAAGTGTCATTACCAAAAATCTTTCGACGGGACTTATTTCTATTGAAGAAGTTATTATTCTGGATGAGGATATAACTCCCCTTGAAAATCAACCGACTATAGAACTTATGGAGGGGGAATCTATTTTTTACAGCCCTTTTCGAAGTGACGCTTGGTACGTATCTTTGATGAACTTTTTAGAAAATTCGGGTCTCACTGCTTCACCCTCTCGTATTCCTTTTCATCCAATGCCCAGAGGTTATTATCCTCCTTTGAATATGTCAAGGTCATCCATGTTCTCTCAAAATCTGGAAACACTTTTATATGGCGATCCTTCTGTTCCGTCTGGGTATCAGTCAATTTCTGGTACTTCTTCAGGAGCATCTCCTCAACCCATCAAACATGGGGTATCAACTGGTCATAACAGAACTCCATCGTTGAGTGTAGAGGAAATTCTTATGATGTTTGGTTCTATTCCGAATCTGCAACCTTAAGGTAGTCAGAATCTGCCTGGGGGTCAACCTCAAGGTAATCTGTTCTCGCCTAGGTGGCAACCTCAAGGCAGTCAAATACCGTCCGGGGGGCAACCTCAAGGCAGTCAAATTCCACCTGGGGGGGAACCTCAAGGTCAGTACATACCTTAGGGTCAGTACATGCCTCAAGGTCAACCCCAGACTCAATATATGCCACAAGGTCAACCACACACTTAGTATGTGCCTCAAGGTCAACCCCAGTATCAATATATACCTCAAGGTCAACCCCAGTATTAGTACCCGCCTCAAGGTTATCAACCTCAAGGTCAGTACCAATCTCAAGGTTTCCAACCACCTTCTAGTCAATCTTTTGTTCAAGGAACTAGAAATGTACCTTTCAAAAATCAATCCTACACTCAACATAATTATGGTCTTCAATATGCTCAACCTGTTATGGGCCCTTACCCTGGAATGAATATGGTGTGGGATCCATCTCAAGCTCAACATATTTTGCAACCCAATGTGTAGTTGTCATCTCAACTTGGACAACCCATGGTTTCTAGTTCAACCTAGCAACTCGTCCAGTGTACTATCCAAACCTCTGCACCTGGTGTAGTTCATCAGCCTGGGCCTAGTTCACCTCAAACTCTGCGTCAATCGAATGCTGCAACTACTGCAGCTTCTGTTCAGTCTACCCCACCTATTTCTGGAGTATTGACAACTCTGGTTTCTACTGTTCCCGTATCAACTCCTCAGACCTATGTATGCCAGTCTAGACCTATAATCCAGACTTCAGTTCACATGCCTGTAGGACAACCTGGTCCAAGTACGGTTGTCACAAGTCAACCTCAATTTACTTATCAACCATACCAGGGATACTATCAATACAGTCCTACTGTGCAAGCCCCAGTTTATCAGTATCAACCATACCCTGGGTATACATATCAATAACCTCAACCTCAACCACCCCTGTTTGGTTCAGTTAATCCTGGTTTTCCAGGAGGATATAATATTCCGAATGCGAATCCAATTCCAGGTTATCTTGGGTATCATCCTCCTGGAGCTGGTTTTGTGTCCCAAATTTTTCAAGATCCTAACCATCAGTTACTGTTCATCACAATTTTGGATTTACCCGACTTGTCGTGCCTTATGAATGATCCAATTAATTATCTTCCGTACTAGCTGCCAATGCCTAATAAGTTTCCTAGTGATATTCCCAAGTTTGAAGGAAAACCTGGAGAGGATCCGTCGAACCATGTGATCACCTATCAGCTTTGGTGTGCATCAAATTCCATTATAAATGATTCAATTCGTTTAAGGCTTTTTCAACACACTCTGATTGGTCTCGCGACTAAGTGGTACATTGAGTTGCCGCGAAGCTCTTTTTATAATTTTAGTCAGTTAGCTACTTCATTCATAACTCATTTTCAGTTTCCTGTCAGATATGACAATGGCACGGAATTATTAACTTCATTAAAACAGTCAACGTCTACATATATTTCAGACCATATTCATAAATGGTGACGTTGACGACGTTTAGCGAAAGTTTATATCTCGGATCAAATTTTGGTAGGATGGTTTGTTAAATCCTTATTACCAAAAATCATTGAGGATGTAGCTAAGGCAGGAGTCGTTACTGAGGAGCAAGTAATTTCTCAAGCTCAGTACCTTGACTTAGTTTATACGCAGTCGAGTACTTTACATTAAAAAATCCCTGATCTTCCCAAGAAAAATCAAATAGTTGCAACTCCTTCAGGATCTCATGCCATTGATGGTATGATTGGTATAGTTAATACCAAGAGTAAGAAGAAATATGAAAATAATTCTCCTCCTATTATAACTTTACCAGATTCCCTGACAAGAGAAGCTTCCGCTAAATTTCCTGCCGATATTCATGTTGTAGAATCTTCTACGGCCAAATCCAAATCTGGCGGTAAAAACAAAGGGAAGAAGAAAAATAAACAAAATGCAAAAGAGAAACCAGAAAAAACTAAATCTACTGACGAGAAACGTAAACCTCGCTATCCTTGTCTCATCTGTGATGAGGAGCACTTTACAAGAGATTGTCCACATCGAGCTGAGGTTTCAAAACTCGTCAAAGGTTCTCAAACGCCTGCTGTCTTGAAGAATCCTTTTCCCACTCAAGATAGTAAGATGATAGGTTCTTCCTCAAATGCCTTAGAAGAACCTATTATGATGATG
The DNA here is from genome assembly GCA_000404065.3 of Pinus taeda. Taxonomy (NCBI): domain Eukaryota; kingdom Viridiplantae; phylum Streptophyta; class Pinopsida; order Pinales; family Pinaceae; genus Pinus; species Pinus taeda. The sequence goes on along the minus strand of APFE031389963.1, from coordinate 55,269 downwards.
TCCCATGTTAGGATTGCGACGCGATCACAAGATTATGGAAGTAAGAATCCTATTGGTGGTAAGGAACCAGAATCTTCTAGTTCAAACCCATCAAATTCAACTCCTCCTATTTCCGATCCGCTACAGATCGAGAAACCTAATCCAGACTTAGTAATCAAACCACCTGCTAAAGGTATACTTCGGAAGTTAGCTTTCAATCCACATGTGAGAGCTGCTCAAAACTATAACATTGTTGAATATTTAGCTATATCTCCTTCAGCAATGTCAGCTCTGGAGGTGCTGCAGTCATGTTTAGCACAACGTAAATTGCTTTTGTTTGCAATAGGAGCCGTTGATGTTCAGGATTCCAACCTTATAATCTTCGATTTGGAAAATAGTACACCTCACTTACCTCATCAAATGGCTTTCTAGATCCCAGTGTTAGTAAAAAACAAGCCTTGCTTTCGGACTGTGATTGATGAGGGAGCTTCAATGTGTATTGTGTCGATTTCGTGTTGGAAATCGCTTGGTTCTCCAACACTTAACCAATCCCCGACAATTTTGAAGGCTTTTGATGGCTGAGGGTTTCATCTCTATGGCATTCTGCAGGATTTACGTATAGGGGTAGAAGGAAAAACTATTAATCTAGATGTGGAGGTGGTTGATGCCCCTCTAGATTACAACCTTCTTTTGGGTCGCAGTTGGTCTTACGCGATGACTATTGTTGTTTCATCGGTCTTTCAGCTCATAAAGTTCCCTTATAATGGAAAGATCATTACAATAGACCAGTTGACTTACTTTTCATCTGACCCAGCCTCTTCTGAGAGTATTCAACATGTCGGTAAAATAGTTATCCCTTATAAGGATGTTGGGGTGGGATTAGTCAAAGATTCTGGTTTTCTAGGAACTTTTTCCTTTCCTCCTCCGAACGTATCACCTCCTTTTGCAACCATTCATATGATTTCATCATACACTATTTTTCTTGATGATCCTTTAATCGTTCCTTCTAATTCCGAGGTGGACTCATTTGGTGATGCCATGCCCTTGAGTCCATTTGAAGTTGCATATCAGGCGGTACAGTCATTTTCCGACTCTAGTTCAACCGAAATTGATCCAATGAATGTGGTCAATGAGGAGTCACTTTCAATCTCAACCTCAAATTCAACAACCTTTTCTGAAACTGTTCATACTGATGAGCAAATTCGTGAGATTTTATTTGTTGATGATTTACCATGGGAAGATCTTCATCATCGATCTTCATTTTTACCTGAGCTTGATCATTTTGAAAATGATTTCTCATCTATTTTTACCACTGATTATGTCAAGGAACCACATAATCCATTGAAACATCTTGATTCTGAGTTGATTTTGGGAAATATTTCTCGAACTATTCCTATTGACATTTCAGTGAAACCCGGAGTTATTGAAAACATTCATATAGGTGCTTCTTGTACGGACAAGGAAGTCCAAACTTATAAAGCCCTATTTCAAGAAGTTCACGATGCATTTTCCTGGTCATTCGAAGAAATGCCAGGAATCGATCCATCAATTGTTGTCCATGAAATCCAAAGTTACCCGGATGCTAAACCCATCCGACAACGTTTGTGTCAAATACACCCAAGAAAAGTTGCTACTCTTAAAGCTGAAGCTAAGAAATTACTTAAAGCATGTTTTATATATCCGATCCCTTTAACGAATTGGGTATCGAATATTGTTCCTGTTAACAAAAACTAAGGAATGATATGAATATGTATTGATTATAGGGATATTAATCGAGCCTATCTAAAGGACAATTATCCAACTCCCTATATCGATCAAATAATTGATGATTGTGCCGGCAGTGAAATGTTCTCCTTTATGGATGGATTTTCCGGTTACAACCAAATTAACATACTCCCTGCTGATCAACCAAAAATGGCTTTCTTTTGTCCATGGGGGACCTTTGCTTATTGTAAATTACCTTTTGGGTTGAAGAACGTCGATGCAACTTTTCAATGGGCTATGTATTACGCATTTCATGACATCAAGCACATTATGCAGCCTTATCTCGATGATTTACCTGCTCATTAATTATGTAAAGCCGATCATCTCACTCATTTACGAGCCATATTTATGAGATAAAGGAATTATCAAATAAGGTTGAATCCACACAAATGTGTTTTCTTTTAGAAATGGGTTGCTTACTGGGATTTGTTGTCTCAAAAGCTGGCATTCATTTCGATCCCTCGAAGGTTGAAGCCATTGTTAAATTACCTCTACCTTTGACTCTTCACCAACTCCAAAGTTTGCAAGGGAAAGAAAACTTTTTACGTCGATTCATTCCTAACTACGCCAAGATAACGAAAGGTTTTACTAGGTTGTTGAAACAAGACACTCCACTCTTTTGGGATGAGATAGCTCAGAAATATTTTGATGCACTTAAACACACGTTGACCCATGCACCGCTATTGTATCCTCTCAGCTACAACTAGGATTACTTTTTGTACCTCGCCACTTCTCATTCGACCATTGGAATGGTTTTAGTTCAGGAAGATGAATTCAATGTTGAACATGTGATTTACTATCTTAGCTGAACTTTTAATCCAACTGAGCTTAAGTATTCGCATGTGGAGAAATTGGCTCTGGAAGTTGTTCAAGCTGTCCAGCGATTTCATCACTACATTTTACTACGCAAAACCACACTACTTTCTGACTGTAACCCTATGATGTATATTTTGACTAAACAATTGCTAGGGGGCAAGTATTCCAAATGGATTATTATCCTGTAGGAATTTGACCTGGAATTTGAAAACTCCAAGTCAAAGAAGTCTTTGGTTTTCGCAAAGTTGATGTGTGACTTCCCTCGTACTGATACTGAAACTATGGTAGAAGAATCCCTTGCAGATGAATCTTTGTTTCTTATTATTACTCTTTATCCATGGTATGGGAATATAATTGTCTATCTCCAAACCCAATCTTTTCGGCCTGAAATTTCATGATCTCAACGAAGGAAAATCTGTTTCCAATCCCAACAATACAAAATTATTGGAGATACACTCTATCGTCATGGGGTGGATTCTATTTTTTGTTGTTGTTTAACTCATGAGGAAGCTGAAAAGGTTCTGAATGAATGTCACTCTAGAGCGTGTGGTGGTCATATGTCTGGGTATGCCACCGCCCAAAAGATATTGCGCGCTAGTTATTTCTAGCCATCCTTATTTAAATATTATGTCAATGCAGTCCAGAAATGCCACAATTGCCAAATTTTTGATCGAAAGATGTGTGCTTCACCTGCTCCTCTCCACCCTATAATTTCCGTTGGTCCTTTCGCAAAATGGGGTATCGATTTTATTACATGTAACCCTCACTCGGCCAGGGGGGCATGCGTATATCCTCCTTGCGGTAGATTATTTTACCAAGTGGACCAAGGCGATGCCTACATTTTCGGAAAATGGAAAAACTACTGTTATTTTCATTTTCAATCATATAATTGCTAGGTTTGGTGTTCCTCAAGCGATTATCACTGATCATGGGAGCCATTTCCAAAACATCATGGTCTGGTTGAGGCAATCAACAAAGTTCTAGTCACCATGATCCGACGAATCATTGGTATTCATCAGTCAAATTGGCATAACATGTTATTTTTAGCGCTTTGGGCATACCGAACCTCAGTCAAAACATCAACAGGGTTCACGCCTTCTCAACTCATTTATGGGTTGGAAGTTGTGTTACCCATTGAATGTGAAATTTCATCGTTGCAAATAGCCATAGAATTACTTCCAACCACTTCTGAAGAGGAAAAATGTTTGTTGTAATTATCTCAATTAGATGAGAATCAACGTGATGTTGCTTTAGCAATAGAGACTCACACAAAAAGGATAAAAGCTCAGAATGATTGAAATGTTACACCTCGTAATTTTTCGGATGGGGACCTAGTTTTATTATACGATCAAGCTAATGATAAGCTAGGGGCTGGAAAATTTGTACCCATGTGGCATGGTCCTTTGGTTGTTAAGCGAAAGTTGGCTAAAGGGGCCTATGAATTAGTAGATTTTGATGGTGTCTCTTTAGGTAAACCAAAAAATGGGATTTACCTGAAAAGATATTATGCTTAAAGTTTGGTGTGGAGATTCTGGTTAGAATAGATTTCTTTCTGGATGGTGTGTTTTAGATGAGAAAGTGTGCCTAGTTTTAGAGTGTGTTTTGTCATTATTCCTGCTTATCTTGGTTTTACTCTTCATATTGCAGATGTCAGCGTCTTCTCAAACATACATTGGTTTGCTGATGGTGCTTGTCGTAGTACACGGAATATTTCTTCTGCGGCTTGGGTTATCTATTCACCCCCTGATTAGTTAGTATCTATGCATGGGGTAAGCCTTGGTCAAACAACGAATAACATTAAAGAGTATAGTGCAGTGATTGAGTTATTATTTGAATCCATCTCATTTGGGATTCAGATTTTGATTGTAAGGTTAGATTCTAAAATCATTGTATTACAACTTAACAGGGTTTATGCCATTCGAAATCCAGTATTATTAAGAATATTTTTTAGAGTTCGTCTCTTGGAACGTGAATTTGACTACATTGAATATCAACATATTCCAAGATATTTAAACACATTAGCAAATGCAGTTGCTTCTCAAATGTTAAATAGACATTTACAATAACCAAGAAAGTAAATTTAAAAGCATCCCATAAACATGTTAAACAAGATAACCAGTAATAGCGATATGCAATAGCATAGAAGTGTGTCAAAATATACATCGTCTTCGATCATAGGTTGAAAAACACCTTATGATCGGCAAAAATGATAGCACAAAAACATATAAATGTCATATGAAGTCTACAATGGCGATCATCCTATCCCTAATGATGATCACAATAAGAAACCACTGCTCGGGCTACCCTACAAAGGAACCTCCTAAAAGGTCTTGGGACCCCAATTATATAGCGCTAAAGCCTAAGAGGAATATCGTTTATGCTAGTCTCTGGAATATCTATTGTTAAGCACTCTAGATGACTCTCCAATTCGGCCAAGGTCTCTACTGATTGGCCCTATGGGGCTGGTGTCGCAGCAGTTGGGTGTCTTCTCTCATAGGGAGGGAGAGTAGCTGGTTGTCGTGAACCCACATCTGCATTTAGAACATTTTACTATTAGTTTTTGGATGATTTAAAAAACAAAAAAAAAAATAGAATTTAGAAAATGTTGAAAACAATTTTACCTGTATCATCCCATTTCTCTCCCGGTGGAAGAGCCATGTCTAGATCACCATCATATGGAAAGTCCTGTATCATGAAAAGTTGGTTTCCCAACTAGCAAAAATACTTAGGTGAGAATCGAACAACCTCGGTGCGCTCCTCAGGATGGTGGGCCATGACTGCAACCCAGCGCATAATCCTGGGATCTCGGGGAAGTATAGCCTCAACAGTAGGTTGTTGTGGAACCAACATAGGTACCCTCTCTAGGGCAAAGCTCACAACTAAGTAACCATATCCAAAGTTCTTTAGTTGTCCATTCTTTGCCCTAGTCAGTTGGCCTTTCACATTGGCCAACACAGCATTGCACCAGTTGAGGATGTTGCCTCGGAAGCAGTCTACTGCCATGTGCATCTGGGAACCGGTAGCTAAATGAAATGCTATGCTTCCACACAATCTAGTGATAGTAAATGTGATCAATTTAAGTTCAGGATAGGTGATGGTCTTAACATCTATCCATTTATCTGCAGTTTGGACATTACAGAACTCAAGTCGGAGACTACTAACAGAATGGCCACTTGACCTAGATCTGAATAGATATAATCCTTTGCCTCTATTCAAAAAACCAAGTCAGAAAATAAATGTCCTTTGGCTTGATTTTGAGCCGATGTCCTCCAATGATGAAACACTGGTCCTGCGTGCTCCACCTGTCTACTAGCCATTGTAGAAAGTCTACATGTGCCCTCATGCCAGGTATGGCCCAAAATTTTAATAGTCTGCATGCTCTTAAAGCTTGTATTGAAGGTGGATGGAGTAATTTGGCTTGATCCACATCTTCATGTTCTCTTTCCCGCCAAATAAGCATCTTGTCTATCTGCATTGCAAAATAGGCGGTTTAGAATTTTGTGATTTCAAAACATTTCGGTAGAAATGAGAAATTATAGGGTTTCAAAATGCATTTCACAGGGTCCGCACCCACCGTGTTAGGGATAGTGCGTAGGTTCACACTCATCCTTAAGGGCAGGTGCGGGACCCTGACTATTTCATTTGTACGAAAAAGTTGGGGTTTGTAGGGTATACACGCTAAGCCTACGCAACCACCGCGAGTGATTTTTAACAATAAGTTTCCTCAAAAAATGAATTTTAAAGCGCTAGAAATGAAAAACAAACAAATGAAATGCAATTCAGGGATGATGTGGATTACCTGGAGAGGACGGTTCTCGATTCTAGTGGTCAGATTTTTTGCAATCTTGACAGGAAGTTTTCTTACCAAAATTTCTTACTTTTTACTCCAAAGACAAACAGTGAAAATGAACTTGTAAAAGCCTTTTTTATAAGTTTTTTGAATAAATGAATTTTTAATCTATTTATTTTTCACTTTAAAAAGGTCACTTTTGGTACATTTTTATTAATTTTTAAACAGATATGAGTAATGTTTGCATTTTTTCTGCAGAATATTGGGTGTTCAGGGAAAATTGGTCATTTTCAAAAAAATAACATAGGAGTCCTCTTTAAGCTCTTTTCTGACTCGTAAAATATGAAAAGATTGCCAAGTTTTTCTTTTTAAACTCGTTAAAACGGAATTAAAAAGATGATCCACTTACAGCTCTTTTCTGACTGTATAAATATGAAAAGGTTGCCGGACTTTGGTTGTTTCAATTCGATATTGGTATTACACCGACGTGTTTTCGATAGTTTTTTTACTTTTTCAGATTGAAGGCACTAATTGTAAAAAGTACTCCTTGATCTTAATGGTCAAGCATTTCTCTCAACTATTATTTTACACTTTTTCGAGCTTGGGAGACACAAATTTACGAAAAAGGACAACTATTGAGTTTTCTTAAGTTTTTCTTCTGACTCCCTAAAATTGAAAAACGTCGAGTTTCTCCTATACTGGACTCGTTAAAATTTAACAATAAAGGACGTTTTCAATTACAAACAGGAATGGACCACTCCTTCTTAGGGTTCGAATCTTAAACTAAGTTGGACTCATCCGAAGGATAAGCTTATAACCAAGCAAATGTTATCCTCCTCAGGCTTGTCAAAAATAAAGAGGTAATCGCCAGAAATGGTGGGGGAAAAGAGAGAAAAATCAACCTGATTGTTATACTTTGTCTTTTGAAAAGCAGTCAACCACTCTTTAACACGGCACTTTTCGTTCACCTGGGTAGGGAAATCCTTTACCTAACATTTAATCAAACCATATTGAAAGTCTTTAGCCGGTTTCTGGGTATTAGCTTTGGGTCAATTGTCACCAAACCATCTGCAGTGTCATTATGTGTTCAAGAGGTCAGTTCAAATAAACCATTCATTTTCAAAATATCTGTCATCCATCTTGACCATCCCTGAGTTAGTCCTTGCCAAATACATTTCTTCAAAAGCTTGAGCTATATTTATGTTGTGACTTGCCTGCAAAGGATCGTTTTCTATCGACTCCAGCTCATTATCTAAAACGACTAGAATCGTCAGGACCGTGAACTGCAGCATCATGGCAAATTCTCACCTTTGACAACAAGCTTGCGTCATTGACCTTCGATCAAAGGATTCTGTGACCTGTTCGACTCACTCATTCTCACATTATGATTATACTGAGTACTTTGAGGGCCATTGACATTACTGGTGGTTCTTCTCACAGTTGTTTAATGGTTTACATCATTGACCAGTAATCAAGTGGTTTCTACATGTTCGACTTCGACACATTCATTCACATGGATAGAATCGTACTAGTTCGGGAAGCCGAAATGAAGACCTAGATCTAGTTTCCACCATCCAGGTTGAAAGGAATTTTGTTATTCATTAAAGCAGTGAAAAATTCATAAATAGATGGTTGTGTCCATACTGTGTCCTACATATGTCTATACTTGTGATGTATTTTTATCGAAATTTGTCCATTATGTGTATCAGGACAATTTAGATAGTTTTAGTCAGTTTTAATCTGAGTATGGAATGCCTACCTCAGCGATGATATATATATATATATATATATAATTAAATATATATATATATTGCATTGAATGTTTTTACAGGTTCCGACCGGGGTATCCACAGGAAGATCCTTGAAATGATAAAGCACTTCACTCTTCATAGATGGTAAAACCATCCTCATCTATTACAGACTTCACACTTTAGGGGGTAATTTGTTACATGAAAAATTGTCACCATGAGTTTCTGTAATCAATATGAGTCTATCACCACTCATACATACCTCCTTTGCAAGTCTTAAACCTCAGCTCTGCATATCAAGCTTTGAAAATGAGAGAAAGTCCTTAAAAATCTCTAAAACTTTGGTCTCACACTTTCTCTTAGCATTACCTGTGGTGTCGCACCCACTGGTCATGTCCCTTACGCACCTGGCTTCTCTGTATCTGCATTTATGGGTGTGAACCCTTGTAAAAATTAAAAGAGTGCAATTTTGTTCTTAAAAATTCACTTTGAGTCAATTCTGGAAGCTTCTAGAGGGAATCTTGCAATGGCAAGTTCGCTCCTTGAGGGTGCATGCATCCCATTTATTAAGGAGCTAACCCCTTCCTGTGAGGAGCTTATCCCCTTGAAGAAGGACTCTATCCCTTCAATGGTGGACCTGTAACCTCCTTCTCTTGCACTATCAAATAAAGCTTTGGGCTGGTTACTCGAGAGGTTGAAAGCTGAATATTTTTGAGGGTATATGCTGCTGGAACCTAGTATTCCTAATTGAGATTTTGAGAGGAAATACCATATACCTTTTGATCTCATTTGGGAGAGAGTCAGGCTTGTTAAAGTAGAGGAGATTCTTGCCTGGACCCTTGGAAGAGCTTGTACAGCATCAAGGCACCAAGGTTGTAAAGTTCTTCTTTCTCAAAGTTAATACAATCGATTTTATTTTTCTCAATGAGCTGTGTTTAATGGTTTATTTGATAGATTCCTTGATCACTATGATGAACATGATTTGTTATATTAGCTATGCAGGTGTTCTTTGATGTGTGCTTGTTTGTGTTTTGCAGGTTATTAAAAGGATACTCTTTGAAGTTGTTGGAGCAAGGCTACCACAAACTAGTGTGGGACTTAAGGTAGGGTCTAAAACACCTCTTAGTTTTTATCAATGAATCAAAATATGTTTAGATAAAAGTAGATTTGCTTGTCCTGCTTGTTGCTAGTTATCGATTAATATTAGGGAGATCGGTCTTGTCCGCAAGAATGATTTATCTGCTTAACCGCAAGTCCATAATGCTCCTCTCTGTATTTTGTCTCTAGTTCTACACACCTGCATACCTATGTTACCCAGATTTATTCTAATCCACACACAATTTATAATTCAATTACTGAATCCACACTTGCAAAATTTAGAATTAAAATCTCTGTGTATATATGAACAAATAATTACATAATGAGTCTATCTCTCTAGCCTAATTTTCAAATCAGTGGCATTTTTCCTTTCATTCATGTAGGCTTACAATCAAACCCTATCTAATATTTGAACTCTAATTCCCAAACTCATTAACCCTCTAACTAACTAACTCTCCCTATGCCCTTTAGGCTTACATTTATACAAAAGGTTATGTAACCCATTTCGGTTCAGATCCTTAATCTTTTGAACTAAATCCTGAATATCCTCTAAGTCCACTTTTGACTCAACTAATCCCTAAGGATCCTTTCTATTTCCACAAACCATGAAACCAATTCCTAATATATTATTTACAATATTTCAAAATCTCTCAATCCTCACTAATCACTAATCATCACTCATGTTCTAGTACATTCGAGAACATTTACAATATTCCTCACAACATCTAATTAATTCCTATTCTTAATATCTCTCAGAAGCTTACTTAAAAACATTAATAATTACATTAATTTAATACTTCAGAAACCATATTCATTGAAAGCACAAGGCCCCCTATGTCTACTAAAATAAAATGAAATTTCTCAGCTAGATGCTCCTGCATCACACTAGCTCAAGTGTGAGATTCTTTGTAGTTGAGAACGAGCGCATGGCTAAGAAATTGCAAGCAGTCAAGAATGGGAAAGAGAATGCTACATAATCTACCAAAAAAGAGTTGAAGAAAGAAATACTTGATGAAGTTTCATCTCTCGATAAAATCATGCGGAAGTTGTACTTCAGGTTCATCACCATGCAAAATTCAGTTGTCCATCTTAATGGTTCGCATGAGTGTTGTGCTAGGAGAGCACAAATCTTGATAGACATACACACCATTGTCGATCACATGTAGATATGGATAATGAAGTAAAAGGGAGCCATGTTATACTTGCCAAAGATGATGAAGGCAAAGGCACTGGAGTTAAAGGCATGAATCCATAATTAGATCTGGAACTATGAGGAACTCCCATAGCTTATCACCAACTTACAAGCTTCAGATGCACAAGTGTTCAGGAGCATGGATTTGATTGTGTGCATACATGTGATCCCATCCATTGGCACACTCATGAAGGTGAAAGCAAAGAACCAAGTCTGACTGGAGATGGACATGTGCCTCAAGCAATTGATGCTAATAGCCACCTCCGCAGATTTGTAGTTGAGCATAGACATTATGCACCAGTATATCATTGGTTCAACTGCACGCAAGACCATGATGCACATTCTATATTATGATTTGGATAGAAGTGCCAAATCAATGTACCCAGATGCAAAGGAGGAAAGGGTTCACTTTCAGAAGGATGTCACCACAAAGTATGCAAACACCATAATAGACTACCAATCTTGGCATCAGTTTGCCACCATCGATCACCAAGAGGATGTCTACGATTTAGACTTCCCACAATTGTCCAAGTGTCATTGATGTCTTGTATGGGTTACTCAAGCCCATTTTTTCTCACATGTGTACATGTGTAGATTGCATTGTAAACATGTTGCAAAGTGAAAGACCCAGTGTCAATAGTAGAATGTAAAAGGTCGTGTGTAAGTTGAAGAGTCGTGAGGATAGCTAAAGAATCACAAAGGGGAATGTCAAATGTCACCCCACCCTTTGCTATATATAGAACCTCATAACTCGTAGTACAATATTTGTGGGAGCCAATCTTCTAATAGGTATAAATTAGAGAAAGCTTGGAGTGTTTTGTAATGAGCCTTAGCTTTTCCATAGTGCAGACTGAGTACATTTGTTTGGAGGAGCAGGTGGCAGTGACTGTAACGTTCCACTATTGGGGCTAGTGGTTGTCATGGTTGTATGTATGATTGGATGCTTCAACCTTTTAATATAAAAGAGCCAGCATGTTTCATGAACATATTGTTATTGTAGTTTGACTATTCTCATTACTCTAACAATCTATGTAGTTGTAACTTATGTATGTATGTATGGACTATTTTGTATATGTTCATATGAATCTTGTCGAAGCATGTTGTTGGTTTAACTCATCACTTTGAATTGTTGACTATTCTCTTTCCATCTTATGATGTCTTTCATCTCGTGTATTCCCTTTCAAGCTGCATGCTAGCATGGGCTTCTAAGGGTCACACTCCTCTCCCCTTATGTGCGTTAGAGTGTTTCCATGCATCTTCCTTGACTTGGTGCAAGGTCACACCCTTTCTTCCAACAAGGAAATATTACTTACCTCTACGCACAACCATAGTCAAATTGATACTTGATCCAGGTGGATATTGGTGGCCACCCACTAATTCCACTTGGATCGCCTCTAGTGCTTCTTTTAGTTTTTTCAATTTCCTTAATTATAGCACAATTTACTATTTTTAGCAGTTTTTCGGGTCCTAAACTTCCGGATCCGTTTTGATGCCCTAAACGACGGTTTTTGGGAAATATACCGCCAACGATTTTTCTATCAAAAAATCATCTTTTCCGTCATAGTCCTTGGAAAGATCTTTCCAATGTGCTATCATGCACGTCAAATGGAGATAATACGACCAATTCGCGACCCTGGGAAGTTGATGTACCAACTTACCCAAAAACGGGGCCCACAATTTGGTGTTTCATCTTCTAGGGTTAGGTTTTGGAATGTGAAGGGTTTTCCATTGTTTCTTAATGATAAATAGGCCTTCGAGCCTCATTGTAGCACAATTCAGAGGCATGTAACCACACATCTCTTCTTAGAGATAAGCTACCATCGCCCTAGCTAGTTTATTTCCATTTCTAGTTATAAGCATATTTCAATATTTTCCATCAATGAAATGAAGTATTATTTACGCTGCATCTTTATGTATATGGTTATCTCTATAATTTTTTGCATGCCTGTTTAAGTCTGGATTAGTGGTATCAGAGCGGTTTGTTTTTTCTCTGTTTTTCTTTGCATGTCCCCAATGAGGTGGAGATATAACGAGTTAGGGCTTGAGCTGGTCGAACCTTTGCAAGACCAGCCTCACAAATCCCGACGGCCTCCCATGGCAGATGAGAAGAAAGATGAGGGAGCAGGAGGTCCTATCAAAATATTTCTTGAAGAATCCCTCGAGTGACGACGGAACGCGATGATGGAAAACTTCGCCCAAATCCTTCAGCAACTACCCGAAAGTGACACATCGGCTTCCAACAGCTACTCTGGAAATGCCACGCCCATTAAGGTACAAGTTAATTTTGAAATCTCCATATTCGAGGGTCAAATAGATGCAGATGCCGTAGATAAATGGTTAAATTTGCTAGAGGGTTATTTTCTGTTCATGAATTTTCAAGTCGGGAAAAGATTGTTTTCTCTCTTCTCAAAGCAGCCCCCCACGTCAAGGATTGGTGGGAAACCTACTGCGAGAAGAAGGATGAAAGTACAGACTCACTATTTTCAGCCACACCCACCTGGAATTCATTCCGAGATGCCATTAAGGAGCAATACTACCCTGTTGGAAGCTATGAGGATGAATACAGAAAGTGGACCATGTTGCAGTAGGGAAGGGATCAAGATGTGCCGAAGTTCACCAATATTTTCCATACCCTTCGCACGAAGTTGGGTATCAAGGATTCGAAGTAGAATTTGATACTCAAATATCATGGCTACCTGCACAAGTACATCCAGGAAGAAATGGAATTCCTAAACATCTCCTCGCTCGGCATAGCATACCGATATGCTGTCAAGATCGAACAGAAGCTTAAAAAAAAGAAGCGAGACTTTGGATCTGTGAATCCAAAGCAAGGGAAAGGTGCCCCTAAACCACAGAACAAAGGACAAAGCTAAGCTAGGGCAGCCCAAGACAACCCGCCAAAGTTACAAGGAAATAACAGTGCCGCAATGCCGAAAAAGGACACAGGAAAATGGTGTGAGTTCTATAAGAGCTCCACTCACAACACAAGTGAGTGTCGGGCCATGCAGTCACTGGTGGATGAGCTAAAGGTTTCAGAATCAGATGCATGTTCTGACTCTAAGTCAGAACCCGATAAGGGGAATGACAAGGGGAAGCAGATCATTGATGTGGATCCCAATGCCATTGTTGCTACTGCCAAGATCCAGAAAAATGAACCCGAAGAGCTAGAGGAGGAGGAGTGTCTCTTCCACTCCCAGATGTGGGTAAGGGGCTCCCTTCTATAGTTCATTGTCGATAGTGGGAGCCAAAAGAACCTCATTTCAGTAGAGGTCGTGAAGTGGTTGGGCTTATCGACCACAACACATCCACAACCGTACACCATCTGGTGGCTGCACCAAGGACATGATCTTCTCGTGAGCCAACAGTGTTGCCTTCCATACAACATCAAGCCCTTCACAGATGAGGCATTGTGTGACATTTTCCCCTTGAATTTTGTGATGTATTTTAGGACAACCATACTTATGGAAGTGACATGTTGTGTATGAATCAAAGCCCCGTGCTGTTATTATTACATTGGGAAATCAGTTGTAGAAGATACTAGAGGTAGCACTGCCTACTGCCATCTCTTTGATTACTGCAAAACAATGCAGTGAGATCATTTCCAAAACTGGAAAATTTGTTTTCCTGATGATATGCCCGCAAGGAAAGAAGAAGACAGTGGCCACAACCTCCATAGAAGGCCCCTCTGCATGACAACTACAGATGGACATGGTCATGGAGGAGTATGAGGACATCTTCACCTCCCCCATAGGGGTTCCTTTGCACTGTTAGGTCAAGCACTCCATCGATCTGACCTGAGGTACTCCGCTACCCAATGGACCAATTTATCGGTGCTCTGTTCTGGAGAACGATGAAATCAAGAGGTAGATTCAGGAGCTGCTGTAGAAAGGCCACATCCGTCTAAGTTCATCGCCTTGCCGGAGCCCAATTGTGTTGGTACAGAAGAAGGATGGGACTTGGAGACTTTGTATTGACTATCGGGCACTGAACAAGATCATTGTCCGTAATAGATACCCGATCCTATGGATTGATGACCTCCTAGACCAACTAAAGGGGGCAAAATATTTCAGCAAGATCGATCTGAAGTCACGATATCACCAGGTACCAATCGAACCCTATGATGTGTGGAAGATTGCCTTCAAAGCCAAGGATGGCCTTTTCGAATGGTTGGTTATGCCTTTTGGGTTGACGAATGCTCCTGCAACCTTCATGAGGCTAATGGATGATATCTTGCAGCCATTCACCAACTCATTTGTAGTGGTATACTTGGATGACATTCTGATCTTCAGCCAGAGTTGGGAAGAGCACCTCCACGACATCTGATAGGTTCTCCAAATGCTGCGGTAACACAAGCTATGTGCCGAATTGGAGAAATACACTTTTGGCATGACACAGGTTCAGTATCTGGGATACATTATTGATGAATAGGGGGTGCATGTGGATCCAACCAAGATCCAAGTCATTCGGGATTGGCCATCTCCAACCACTGTGACTGAGCTCCGCAGCTTTCTAGGTCTTGCCAACTTCTACCACAGGTTTGTGTTGGGATTTCCTCATATCACTTGGCCTTTGAGTCAAGTCACCAAGGGAGGAGCGAAGGCAAAATTATTTTGGTCTGAATATCAACAGAAGGCATTCATAGAGTTGAAAGATCGCCTCTGCACGACACCAGTGCTCACGTTACCAGATTTACAATAACCATTTGAGGTTGAGACAGATGCCTCTGACTATGCTATTGGGGCGGTCCTTGCTCAACACGAGCATCCAATGGCATATCACAGTGAAACACTTTCAGACACAGTCTGGAGGTATGCCACTTATGATAAAGAGATGTATTCCATTGTGCAGGCCTACCGACAATGGAAGCATTACATTTTGGGTAAGGAAACAATCATCCAAACAGACCACTGACCCCTGCAGTTCATATAGACCCAAGGGAAATTGCAGAATGATCACCATCAGAAGTGGTCCACATACCTGCAACAGTTCCATTTGAATATCAAGGAGAAGAAGGGGAGCACTAATAATGTTGCAATTGCCTTAGTCGACCACCGATCATGACATTAACCACCAATGCTCAACTCTTGTGGGCACGAGACTTCTGATTGGCCACTGCTCTACAAAAGAGACTCGGAATTTGGCCACACATACCAGAACCTCTTGGAGGGTCAGCATGTTCTAGATTTTCACCTCCAGGCATGCCTGTTATGCCACCCGGGTCACCTTTGTGTTCCTTCAAGTGAGCGTGCCAAGATGATTTGGGAAGCACACTACAGTCGGGTTGTTGGGCATTTTGGGGTCTAAAAAATGGTGGCAGTACTACAAAATTATTTCTATTGGCCAAATCTTTGACAGGATGTTGGGAAGTACATCAGATCATGCACTGCCTATGCCATTGCCAAACCGACCATCAAGAAGTAAGGCCTTTATACCCTGCTGCCTACCCCTAGTCAGCCTTGGGAATCCATCTCCATGGATTACATGTCAGGCCTTCCTTCCACTAACCATGGAAATGACTGTGTTTTTATGGTCGTCAATAGGTTCTCAAAGATTGCCATTATGGCAGCCTACAAGAAGAATATCACAACAGAAGCCACTGCTAAACTCTTCTTTGAATGAGTGTGTGTACACTTTGGGATCCCACATTCTATCATCTCATATTGGGACAGTAGGTTCCTCTGTACATTTTGGTCCAGTGTCTTGTCGATGCTGGACACCAAACTCACTAAGTCCATGGCCTTCCATCCTCAAACAGATGGCCACACAGACGTTGTCAACATGATGATCGTACACATTCTCCACATGTACAACTCAAAGCATCCATGCACATGAGACGAGAGCCTCCCCTATGTTTAGCACACCTACAACTAGGCTCTCCATAGCTCAACTGGCCACAACCCCTTTCAAGTAGGCTTGGGATTCCAGCCACTATGTCCCATCGATGTGGCCATGCCATTTGCAGCTACTCATGTAGATTATGCTAATGTCCAGTCTGAAACAAATAAGGTAAGTAGCTTCATTGAGCACATCCAACATATTCACCAGTAGGTCCATGAAATTCTCAAGAAATCAAATGTTATGTACAAGAAACGACGTGATCAACATCGGGTGCCACACAAATTTCAGCTGGGTTACAAAATATGGTTGCATTTGCAAAAGGAACGCCTTACCAGACCCTATCAGAAACTCATACCACTCTAATATGGCCCTTACACCATTACCAAGGCTGTGGGAGACAATGCATTTGAGCTCAACATTCCCCCATTCCTTAGCCTGCACCCAATGTTCAATGTCGACCGCCTTCGGCCATAATTTCCACCATTACTAGACATGTCCGACATTGCAGAACAACTCACAACCAAAGAGTTAAATCCAACTTGCATGGAAAAATCTGCAACTAATCGGATCATGGACACACAGATCAAGTACACTCGCCAACAGAATATCCAACTGTATCGAGTTGTCAAAGCAAGACAACTCCTTCACCAGGGAAAGTGGCTCAGTAGGGACCAAGTGCAGTAGAAGTTCCCTCATCTCATGGAGGAACTCAACGCAATGGGGACCATTGCTTCCTAAGGGGGGAGGAATGATCCAGGTGGTTATTGGTGGCCACTCGCTAATTCCACTTGGATCCCCTCTAGTGCTTCTTTCAGTTTTTTTAGTTTCCTTAATTATAGCACAGTTTACTATTTTTAGCAGTCTTTCGGGTCCTAAACGTTTGGAGCCGTTTTGAGGCCCTAAACGACGTTTTTTGGGAAATCTACCGCCAGCGATGTTTCTATCAAAAAATCATCTTTTTTGTCATATTCCTTGGAGAGATCTTTCCAATGGGCTATCATGCGCATCAAACAGAGATAATACGACCAATTTGCAACCCCGGGAAGTTGATGTACCAACTTACCCAAAAACGGGGCCCACAATTTGGTGTTTCATCTTCTAGGGTTAGGTTTTGGAATTTGAAGGGTTTTCCATTATTTCTCAACAATAAATAGGCCTTTGAGCCTCATTTTAACATAGTTCAGAGGCATGTAGCCACACATCTCTTCTCAGAGATAAGCTACCATCGCCCTAGCTAGTCTATTTCCATTTCTGGTTGTAAGCATATTTCAGTATTTTCCATTAATGAAATGAAGTATTATTTCTACTGCATCTTTGTGTATATGATTATCTCTGTAATTTGTTGCGTTGATGTTTAAGTCTGGATCAATACTGTACTACCCACTACTGGGACTCCTACTCCAAACGATCTGAGGTCTAGGTGGGACTTCTTACCGAGGAGATCCCTTGACATTTTGGTGAGTCCAACACTGTCAACAGTTCTGGTGCTAGAAAAAGGGATAGATGACAGGATGATTCCTCACAATCTATTTTGAATCTTCACACATATATCATGTAGTTTTTAAGAGTTCAAGATGTGAAATTTTTGTGCAATGGACATCTCCTTAAATTCAAGAGGGAGTTCAAGGATGACTTGTTACAAATCACGTATGATGGTGAAATAAAAGTGGCATTCCCTAAAAACTTAGAGACTTCCATGTATTCATGGCGAATGTGGAAGGTCTTAATGAAACCAAGGTTTGTATGTTGCTCGCACACACACTTTGCGACTATCCATTGTTATGGTGTTCCATGGTGCCTTGTAATTTCATGCACTCATTAAAACAACTCAGTGATCTAATAGAATCTGTTTTTCACCATTTTTCTCCTGAAGAAGTTGATAAGAACATTTTACAACAATGGAATGTTGGGGGTGCTTACCCCTTCTCCCTTTTTAAGTTTCGAAAAGTAAGATGCAGTTCTGATATCTTTGGGAAGGATATGAATATGTATGTATTAACTCACTCTCTCCAAAAGTGAAGAAAAATATCAAAGCCCACTCAACATACTTCGGTGATGGAGCTGCGCAATCACAAGCGGACACAGTTGCTATTGCAAGTAAATGTCTGACTTCCTCTCATCAAATAGCTCCACCCCGGCATTGTGATGTGGAAGAACATCCACATAATTCTGTTCAACTACCACATTCTCCCACCCTCACTTCTCTCAATTTCTGCACAGATTTGGTTGGGAATCCCATGGTTATCATATGCACTTGTTACCTCAACCTTCGTCCCCACATTATAATGATCCTTTCGATTAAACTGTCTTGTGTTCTTCTATTCTGGACTCCACACTTGTTGTGAATGAGGATCAAGCCATCGACGGAGTTGTTTTTGCACAACCAACATGTCCTATCATTTACGATGAGTATGAATGTGAATATGTGCATAAACCTATGTTGAAGGATGACCTCCTTTTGTCCGTCCCTCCTCGTTTTTTCTAACACATTTGGTGATTCTTTTACCTCTGGTTTTTCTTGCAAAAATTCTTCCACAGATGCCTCTACTTTTGGTCATTCATAGAACATGCCCAATGTTCGTCTATCATTTGATAACGGAGAGGACAAATCTTTCATTAAAATCCACTCAAATTTTAATCTAACTTTTCTGGAAGTGTAGAGGGTAAACATTATTTCTTCTCATATACCCCTCTGTATGATTCAACATATCATGAGGATGTTGATCAACTCATTGATTTTTATGATTGTAGCTTTCATTATCTATGTACTCTTATATTCGATCACAATGTTGATTCAATGACTATTGATATTTCAAAGCCACCTATTTATGATGATATATGTGTCGATCAAGTTGAAACCCCGCAAGCTCTCGAGGAACTTCAGCCCAAGCTGATGGTTATGTCAAGCCTAGTTGTCTTGAGCCTAATTGCACTTCCAATCAGGAAATTTTTGAAACACCGAAAGCTCATCATCACTAATGTGTATGCATTGAAGATTAATCTAATACATAGGTTTCACTTCCTCCACCTATATCGCATGATTCCATGCTCATACATTGGAGGAATCATACACAGAAAGAACACTTGCAAGGTGTAAGTTGTCTCTCTTTCTCATGTTTCCTTGTCGATCATAGTCAAGAGAGTGTGTATGTTTATCATTTACAAGTAGTGTAATCGCACCGTGTTAAGTCCACATAATTATTATCTTATGCTTTCACTCTTTATTTTTTGTGTGCACATTCAAACTTAGAGTCCTTTTGTCTTCATTGTTATATCGTTTAGGTTTGCTGGTTCACTTAACTATCATTCTCGTGAACCATGCGGTCACCAAAATGGGTCAACCAATGCACTAGTAAACTGCATAGGAAATATCACTTCACATGATCAGGCCCATGCACTGTTAGCTTAGGGCTAGGAGTAGTGTTTTCTTTATGTTTTGTTTTCTTGCATGCATGTTTTCCTTCTTCCTTTGTTTGTTTTCTTGCCTTCTTTCTTTTCTTATTTTCTTTTCTTTTGCATTTGCCTCTGGTCTTTTATTTATTGGTTTTTTGTTCGTTTAAATCTGTAGGTTATTTTTGGATGAAACCATGTGCAAATCTTAAGAAAAGGAGGGCAAAGTACAATAGGACTTGTACAACTATCAACACTTGGTTATCTATTGTCCTCTCACTTTATGAAGAACTTGTTGTCTTTAGTGAATGATACACCAACGGAAAATATGTTCTGTTCAGAGTAAATCATGGTGAAAATATAATTCTTGCACTTTAACTAGTACCACCTATTCTAGTTGCTTCCTTTTGGGTTAACCCTTGTCAGCTCAGTGAAGTAGACTAAGGTGAGGGGGAAAAGATTAACAAGCATGTCAGATGTATATATAGTATACTTATCTAAAGGAAAAACCTTGTCTAGTCTCAATAAGTTGGGATCCCTCTTCCACGTCTAAAATAAATAAGTGTGAATACACAATTCTATAAAAAAGTGAGAAAATGAAAATATGAAAAAAAATGAAAAAAAAATAAGGCGAAAGAAGAGAAAGGCTTCCTATGTAGAGAAGTGATGCAAGTAACTCTGCCAGGGTAGTGACCAGGCTCACTGGAAATATATTGATGCTTTTGTTCCTACGTGACTCCATCTGGGTACTGTCCAGGCTTACTAGTAGCGAAACAACACCAGAGATGAAACTTAAAATCTGACATCAATATTACCTGTGCACCAATATACCCCTAATCTCCAATCGAAACAACTAAGTTGACTTGCCTTGGAATGTGTGCTGACTGATCAAGAGAATGTTAGGTGCTGCATATTTCACTCAAGCTAGTGTGGAAACCACGATGATGAAAGAATTGAACAATACTTTTAGAGGAGTTAGGCTTTCTCTTCATGAAACAAGGTCCATTGAGAGAGTTGGAGTTCTACCAGTGTGTCACCACTTTTATAGCGGCTACAACATTCTTCCAAAATTTTTCTTTAGATTTGTTTTGGAGCCTCCCTACCAACCGTCCTTAGCAACATGTCTTTCTTTGCCAAGGTACGTATGCTTTTAGTTGAGTTTCTTTGGCTTATCAGCATCTGTTTGCTAACTTATTTGCCTTTCACGCGCAAGCTGACCTATCATGACTTAGTCTTCAACTAGTTCTTGTGCTGACTTCAAAATATGTGTAGCATTGGAGGGAAGTCAACCTTATTGTCTGGAATTACATAGTGCATCCTGGCAGCCAGCATTGTTCTCTAAAATTGCAAAGAGGAGGCAGGTTGCCTTCCCCAAGAAAAATGCATAGAGCAGCCCATCATTGGGCTTGCTCTCAGAATTTGTGCGGTTCTCGCTGGAAGCCTTGGCTTTAGTCTAGAAATTGCATAGAGCTTGAGGGGCAAGTAGAGCCACTAAAACTAGAAACTATGCAGAAGTCATCCCAAGGCTT
Organism: Pinus taeda; assembly: GCA_000404065.3. Classification (NCBI taxonomy): domain Eukaryota; kingdom Viridiplantae; phylum Streptophyta; class Pinopsida; order Pinales; family Pinaceae; genus Pinus; species Pinus taeda. Next base: position 34,125 of record APFE031389963.1, on the reverse strand, counting down.
GTTGTTCATTGCATGTGCTCACAGGTTGACTGATTCCCTCCAAGACTGTGCAATATTGCCTTGCATGCATGGGAAAAAATGTCTCGAAAAAGGAAAAAAGAAGAAAATAAAAAAGCATCCCTAAGTTTAAGGGACCTCTTTTTAGAAGCTAGGGGTTACATGTAAAAGTCATTTTAGAAACCTCCCATGAAGTGTCACTTCTTCCTAGAATCATGGCATGCACATTGTTTCTGGGAAAACTAGTGTCTTTTCGATCTGCTAGTCCCACTAAGACCTGTAGCTATCTTAGAAACAAACAATTCAAAGCACTTCAAGATTTCCTTTATGTATGATAGATAAGATAGAATAAAAGAGGACCAACCTGTATCTTCTGCTTGGCTCCTTGCTTGTTTCCTCTCTCCCTTGATAGAGCTTGCTACTCTTCTCCTACTTGTCCTACTTTAGAGAATACCTATAGAGGAAAAGCAACAAAACACCATCAAATCATCTCGATATATGATATCATAAACAATGCAGAACCAGAAATACATCAACCATACAATTTCATCTGCGAATAATAAGATTCACAAATACATGATTATATGGAGGAAAACTCAAATAACTTTATTGATAGTAGAAATAGAAGAGAGGATTATAACCCAGCTGTCTGATCCAACATCATCCTCCTAGCATGAAAGCCCTCTTCACCTCATGAAAAGAAAGATCACCCAATAATACAATGTTTCTTATCAAAGAGAAACCAACAACACTTCCTTACAAATTACAAAATTCTAGCCTCTAGATCTCTCAGATGAGGGAACCATTTATAGATATTTGCGAAAGGGTGAGTCAGCTTCTAAGATTTCTGATTAGTGTCATTTCACTAATAGTTCTTGGTTCCAGTTGGAGATTTTATTGATCTCTTACTCATCCTTGGGCGAATTGAAAGAGGCAAGTGTCATATGAGCGGTTTCTAGAAGATTCTCTAGGTTTCCACTTAGCAAACTTCCTCTGCCATTTGTCTACTCCCCCCATCACACCCTACAGAGGGCTCTTTCAATATGCATCACTCCTGGCCAGTGTAGCAGCCAATATGCATTGCACCCTAAGCATGGAGCAATCTGTATGGTCCAGTTTTGGCTAGTTCTGAGTGGATTTTTAGGTGGAGATTTTGGGAAATGATGTAAGCAGTTGACCATGATCCTTTAGGGTATGAAACAACACTTTTAGGGGTTTAAGAGCTGTTGGTTTATCAACATATGTGATTGGGGTTGCAGTGCCCAAATATGTCTATAACAGTTGCCCCCTAAAGCATGAGGTCGTAAATCTTCTAATGTCGGGTGAAATGTTTTTTCATGAGGATCTGAGGTATTCGAACTAGAAGTTGACCTATATAAAACACAATACAATAAATTATCTTCATATTATTTTCATGATCTAGCTGAGGTGGGTATTCCCATGCTCAACTTTATAAATTCATTTTCATGTACATAGGACAGATAATCGTTTGTTGTTGCAGACTGGTGATTCTTGTAGAGCCATCATCCCTTAGCTTGGATGATCATCTATGCAGCTACAATGTACATTTGACATCTTTATCTTCCTGAATATATTGTAGCCTAGATGGATGAAACTAGATTCGGGGTCTACAAAACTCGTCCAGTCTTCGTTCAATGTACAAGTCGATCCATGTGAAAAGATGTTCTGAAGTCGAACATGGAAAGACATCGCCTGATTACCAACCAATGATGTAAGTTGTTAACAGGCATGAGAGGAATTACCAATAATGATAATGACCCTCAAGGTACTACAATACAATTCACATGGTGTGAATATATGAGTCGATGTCGAACACCATGCAAAATCTTTTGGTCGAAGGCCATTGATGTAAACCTGTCGTTGGAAGTGAGAAACTTGCCATTGAGGCATGCAAGCTTCAAAGTATTAAAAGAGTTGTTTCTAAGTCAACTTCTTGGATAATGAGCTGATGTCGATAAGAGGTGACCCATGGTAGGAGGGCCTTAATGAATCCCACATCTACGACACGAAACGAAGCAAATGATTTTATAGAGGTGAAAACGATCTGATGATACAAGGTTCAAGAATGCTAGTCATGAAAAATGGAGGGTGAAGGTATTGTAGTGGATGTGGTGTAAGCTGGGTGGTGAATTATTTGAATGAATTCTCTTGAACATATCAGCGACACTGAGATGGATTGGTAGCGTTAACCCCAAACATGGATGGTACGGAGAGCCAATGGTGATGTGACCGATGAACGGAATAACCCAACCCGACTCAATCATGGTGATGGAATGAAAGTCTCATGTTCAAGAGCAACCTGCTACCAATGAAGTTCAAGTTTTCTTCCCTTTCTCCCCAGTCATTGCTGACCAATACCTCTTTATTTTTGTCAAGATTGAGGAGGATAACATATTCTTGTTCTATAATTTTCCCTTCGGGCAAACCTGTTACTATGTTTTAGTGAGCCTAGCGACAATGAAACTCGCTCTTGTCCGGATGGACAAGTTTGTCGCTATCATTTTAATGAGTTTAACAATAAAATAACTTGGTTATTTTCAAGTTTAGAGAGTTTGAAAAGAGATGAAAAGGAAACTCGAGTAGTCCTTTTTCGTAGAATAATCCCTCAAGTCTGAAAAAGTATAAAATAATACGAAAGGGATGACCTTTCGATTACTTTAGCGAGCTGAAAGAGACAAGCGCTCGATATTTTTGTAGAATGATCCCTTAGGTCCAAAAAGATTAAAATGTAGCAGAGCGATGGCGCTTCCTTTTACTTTAACGAGTTGGAAAGGCCAGTAGCTCACCAATCTTTTCATATTTTACAAGTCTAAAAAGAGCTTAAAAGAGACTCGTTTTTTGAGGAACGAGTGATGTTTATGGGTAGCAACTAGTTCTAGGTAATTTTGGAACTTTTCTAACATGACAGTGTAAAAAGGGCGGCTAACAGAATCACTCATCACAGCTATTCCTCAAAAGGGTAAACAATCAAGTGGAAGCATATGATCGAACAAAAGAGTGGAGGTGATGGTAAGAACTCAACCAAGGCTCAAAAGGTTGATAGCAAAGCAATCACAAAGGTTATTTACTGAGGGTGGATTCATTTTTTAATGAGCTTGAATCGAAAGAAGCTACACTCAGTGGAAGATTTATTTTTTAATGAGCTTGAACCCTGTGGAAACATTTCTCATTGCCAGGTTTATTTTTTAACGAGCTTGAATCCTCCAGAAACATTGCTCATGCTAGTTGTTTTAAAGATGTCCCTTATTAGTAGGTTCATTTTTTAGTGAGCTTGCCCCATGCGAAACTTTGCTCATGCCTCTTTATGTAGGCTAGAAAAAACAAAACTACAGAGTCAACTATACTAAATGTTAAAGAACTACTGAGGTTAGGTAGAATAGTTTTGTCTTTTGCCTATATAAAACATTTCCTTTGCTTTGCCTACATGCCACTGACAAAGGTAAATGGTGGATCAAACCATTCACCTAACCTAAGCAATTGAATCAAAAGTTAAGCTAAAACACTACAAGGTTAGAATTCAATTGGTCTCTTTTCACTTGCATAAAAAGTTTTGCATGCCCCCAGGTGTTGAGAAAACAAGAATTTCCACGTTACCTTATGGAAGTTCCTGCATTTAAGCAGGATTGTTTTGTTTGCGGAGCAGAAAAAACACTTCCTTGGATCTGTCCATCGAAATAGACAAAGGTGAATGGTGTGAGCTTCCAATCACATAACGTGCGAGGAGATAAATGTTTCAGACTGATCCCATATCCTACATGGAAATGGCATTTCATACCGTTCATATAACCTACAAGGAAATTTATTTTTTCAGCTAGGTTTGCCTATTGAAGCAGACCAAGGTGCATGCCCCATAAGCTTTGGTACATTCATAGAATTACTCACGGTAATTAGGTGGGTGAACTGGAGGTTAAAGAGACACCAAATTACTCGCGCTAATTAGGTGGATGAAATGGTGGTTGAAGAGACGTTATTGATGCAAAGAGACAATTTAGGGATGGTGTTTGACTCGTAGTTGTGTTTGAACAGGGAAATGAAAGTTGGTCGACAAGTTGCACCATTCTGCCTTCATGCAGGAAACACATCACCCAAAAGAGTGTGGAAACAATAGCTCCCATTTCGTAAACATAGTCACACCCAAGGAGTAGATTGTAATCTAGCTACCCTTGGACTACCATCACGTTCAAGTGAACGGTTTTCCTTCTCAAAGTTATAGGCAAATTTGGAAGGATTCTTAATGGTCGACTAGTTCCTTTGTTGAAGCCTCACAAATTTTGATTCTCAAGAAAAAGTGATGGTGAACCAAGTGCCTTCCAAGTAGTTGAGGAAAGGATACTCACAGAAGCCCCTTCATCTATGATAGTGCCAGACATGATCACTTTTTAAACTTGTACTATGATTCAGAATGGTACATTAGATGGAAGGCGGGGACCCGCTAGTAGATTCCAATCAAAGGAAATGACTAGATTGCTTGGAGGGGGGACCGAATAAATGGATGGATGAATCGCTTGAAATGGGGAACTTCCTTCATGTTGTAAAGGAATGGGTAGATTTCCCCCATGTTCATCAAAATTTATGTTAACAAAAATAATTTGAATGGTGTCATTCTCATTCTCTTTGGAAACTATATCATCTAAAGGTGGACCTTCTGACGACAAGACTGGGTCAGCTACCATCTTGACCTGTTGAATTTGGTACGGTGTGGACTCAGTGGGTTTATCTTCAAAGATAGGCATTTCGATCGACAACTGGGGTATGTCAGTTGGATTTTCAACTAGCGATGGACTTGGAATGAGTTTCTTGTATCCAGGCGGAAGTCGCTACGATGAAGCAGGACGATTATCCAAGACACTTTTTGCTTCATCTAGAGAAGGACAATGATGAAGGGCATGATCAGCTTCACACAACCTACAAGGAAATCTGAATATTCCTTTTTGTCCATTGACTTCATTTTCACCAGTCGATGGTGTGTTCTCAACATGATCGACAGAGGTTGATGACACCATATGGTGAAAGCGGGGAGACCAGTCTCTCAAGATCCGTGGAATGCAAGGACAATCTAATTGAAAGTGGTTTCCTTTGCAAATTATGCATGAATATTTGGGTTTGGAAGGTTCGATGTGTGGATTTTCACTGGATGATGCATGGTTTCCCCCTTGCTTGACTGGCTTGTTCTTCTTTTTCTCCTTCCCTTTCTTCTTCTTCTCAGTTACTTGGTTACTAGTTTCACCAAGCGAAGAGGGAGAAGGAGAGGGAGAAACAAATGAAGAAGAAGGTGAGGGAGAAAATCTAGTATCATCTGGTTGCTGATTTGATTGCTGAGGAGTTATGGTGTTTTGGATGACAGAGGTTGAGAATAGCCATACTGGCGGGCCAATTGTGATTCCTGGAAGGGACAATGTAGCCATATATGGAGCACAAATATCTCACCAAGAAGAGAAAGGAATAGGATTTCCCCCAAGGGGAAATCCTTGATTGGCGGACTCCATTACCTCAACCTAAGATCACAAAGGAACAGGGATGTTATTTTGAATTAAAAAAAAATTATGACGCTTTGGCACAACTTTGCTTTTTCAATTTTTAAGAGTTGAGAAAAAGCAAAAGATGACTCTAGTTGCCTTCGATTTTTAATGATACTGAAGTGACATGTGCTGAGATGGACTTTTTCTTTTAAGGAGTCAAAAAGGAATGAAAGTGACCACTATGGAAATCTAGACAGAGTGATTACCAAACCAATCGCAAAACTACAATATACACCTTGTTGGTAAATTAAAGAGAAATTACCAAGGATTTTATGTACGACAGACAATCTTCCTGAATGCTATGTTCAGTGCATTGCAATCAATAGGGAGGTAGACACGACTTCCTAAAGATAAAGGATATCAGCCTATTGTGGTCTCCCAATATATACTCAATGGTACGGGGAGCACAAGTCCGTATTGGCACTTGTCGTATCAAAGAGGAGGAATCACCCAACCTTTGATGAAAATGATAGTTACCAGGTTTTACGATGCCAGAATACATCTCTAGCCTAGACCTCTAGATGTGTTGTGTTAGGTTCCAAAGCATTTTTATCTTCATTGAGATTTATTTTAGAGCTGATAATACTTAGAAGTTTGTCTTTCAAGGTTCACCACGTGATGTAGATGTACAATTCCTAAATATGCAATCTAAAATGATAAACAATCATTTATTTTCTTTTAGCAATGAAAATGCTAGCTACTAAGGAAAGAAGAGTAAGATTCTTTCAGTAGAGAGCAGAGAGCACACACTAAATGCAGTTTTCCTAAATCACTTTCCTCATGTAGTTTAAATGCAAATGCACATGCATGTGTTTGTTTTTTTTTTTCATTTCCTTAATGTGAGAATGCCAAAAATAAAACTAAGTACAGATCTGAATTATTTTCTTCAAAGTGAAACTTTAACGATTTCTTTTCAAAATGAAAGGAAGACTGAGATGAAATTTTCAATTTTGAATGGAAAACTACTTTCAACACTTCAAATATTGAAAATTCAAATCAAATACAATGGAAAAAGTACACTCGACTGTCTAGAAGAGGAAGACTTTATGACACTCTTCTTTTTGACTCAAAATGATAGCTATGACACTTCTTTACATCAAAAATGATAGTTTGATTAAGCTACATTTGACAAAGAAGGAACGTAAATGATGATAAATACATAAAAACATTCACAAATCCTGATCAATGGAGGCTGAATAATGTGAAGGAAGGAGGATTCAGTAATGGTATATTGATCATAAGTAGCAAAACTACTGAATAGAGCTGAAAAAAGGAAGAAAAAACCAAATTCCAAAGATGGAAACAGTATCATTCAGTCATCACACCTGTCCTTAAGGGAAATAGAGATGCATCTCACCTACAACACACGGGAGGTGCAATGCATCTAGGCTACTAGTTACAGATAGTACAATGGACCAGGGAATGAAACTGAGCTTGGTTTTCACTCAAAATTTGCAGTTAAGTTCAGTGATTTAGGCTGAGCTATTATAGACAGTAAAAACAGAGTATAGAGGTATGATCTTATGAGGTTATTGATCCACCACAAAGGCACTTCGAATGTTTGCAAGTCAGATGTTCAGTTCATAAACCAACCCAGAGATTGACTAAAGTAACATTGATCTACTTTGCAGTTGCATAGCAAAATTAGTTCGAAGGCTAGTTGGCTTAACTTCAAGCTCCGTCTGTAGTTTATAAAGCAAACAATAGTAACAAACAAACAAAATTTCGCTCCCCAGTGGATTCGCCATTTTGTTTCCATGAAAACTAGTGTCTTTTCAATTTGCTAGTCCCACTAAGACGGGTAGCTATCTTAGAAACAAAAAATTCAAAGCACTTCAATATTTCCTTTATGTATGATAGATAAGACAGAAGCAAATAGGACCAACCTGTATCTTTCACTTGGCTCCTTGCTTGTTTCCTCTCTCCCTTAATAGAGCTTGCCACTCTCCTCCTACTTGTCTTGCTTTAGAGAATACCTATAGAGGCAAAGAAACAAAACACCATCAAAGCATCTCGATCTATGATATCATAAACAATGCAGAATCAGAAATACATCAACCAGACAATTGCATCTACAAATAATAAGGTTGACAAATACACAATTATATGGAGGTAAAATCAAATAACTTTATTGATAGTAGAAATAGAAGAGAGGATTACAACCCAGTTGTTTGATCTAGCATCATCCTCCCAGCATGAAAGCCCTCTTCACCTCATGAAAATCAAGATCACCCAACAATACAATGTTTCTTCTCTGAGAGAAACCAACAACACTTCCTTACAAATTACAAAATTCTAGCCTCTAGATCTCTCAGATGAGGGATCCATTTATAGATATTTGCAGAGGGGTGAGTCAGCTTCTGAGTTTTTTGATTAGTGTCATTTCACTGATAGTTCTCGGTTCCACTTGGAGATTTAATTGATCTCTTACTGATCCTTGGGGGAATTCAAAGAGGCAAGTGTCATAGGAGCAATTTCTAGAAGATTCTCTGGGTTTCCACCTAGCAAACTGCCTTTACCATTTGTCTACCCTCACCCATCTCACACTACAGAAGGCTCTTTCAGTATGCATCACACCTGGCCAGTGTAGCAGCTAGTATGCATCGCATCATAAGCATGGAGTAGTCTGTATGGTCTAGTTTTTGCCAGTGCTGAGTGGTTTTTTAGGTGGAAATTCTGGGAAATGATGTAATCAGTTGACCATGATCCTTTAGGGTATGAAATAACACTTTTAGGGGTTTAAGAGCCCTTAGTTTATGAACATTTTTTATTGGGGTTGCAGTGCCAAAATATGTCTATAACACACATCATAAGCCTTGATCTTGTCAAAACTATTTATTCGATGCTTTGGAGCTCATTCTTCACTTTTGGTCTTGGAGCTCTAGCATCCTCAATGCATCTAGGAATCTTCGGCACACTCATTGAAACTTTTTTCGTGTATGTCTGATTTCCATGTCTTTTGTTTCTTTTCTTTCACTTTTTGTATTTTGGTTTGTGTGAATGTTGTTTGCTTGGTTTTGTTGAACACTTTCTATCATTTCAATGCATGTTAGCTTGTAGAAGCGACGTTCCGAGCTTTTCATTACATTTACTTGTTGTCAAATGTATGACATTTTTCTACACTCACAGTCATCATCACAGTGACTCGGTTCACACACTTTGTTTTTTTCCCATCTTACCAAATCTTGCACTTATTGATTGCATGCATGCTCATTCACTCATGTCTGCACCCAACTTCACACATGCATTCAGTCCATACTATTTTCCATTAGGTCACTATAATAATAGTGTAATCCCTCATTTTTATTCGCGTAGCACCCTTATTGTTATTGTTATGCCCCATAAGAGCCCACTATTCTTATTGTGGTGCCCTTACATTATTATTGTTATGTCGACTTTGATTATATTGTGACCCCTTAGAATCCTATATATAGAAAGGAGGTTTCGTCATTTGAATCATGCAAGAATTGTTCACTTTTGTAATGTAAAGAATGTTTCCCCCTTGAATAGGCTGATTTGAAGGCGTTCATCTATCTTTTATTCTATTTTCTGAGTTGGTTGCATAACATTTTCAGTCACCCATCGACAGGTCTGAGATGCATTGGTCTGGACGTTTCCTTGCCTAGCTTAGAATGCACATTTGTAGGATAGAAGGCCTTTCCTTACTACTAGGAATTATGTAGAGCTTTCCTCACAATGGCCTCCCAGGATGTGTTCTGCGCAATCTGAGAGACAATGCCTTAGTTCACCCCTGTGATTGCATAATGCAATTTCTCAAGTTGTAGTCATGTTGACTGAAACTGCACATTATGCAGTTCCAGTCCTTAGCAGGCCAAGATGGACTATACTATGAATAGTTTCAATAGTCAATCAACTCACTCACATACGCGTTTGTGCTTTGTGCACTTCTGGCAGTTAGTCTTCGAACCTCTCCCAGAGAAAATTGTGCGAATTTCTGATTCATTCACCTTGGTGTGTTGCATGTCCATCCTCAAGCTGTTTTCGGTTTTCAACTGAAATTTTTCTTGCCATGAGAGTTTCTATGTCTTCAGCTATCGCAGGTGTTCATGGGTCTCTCAGCAGTACAAGTACAATGGATTCTAAGAGAGAAGGGTCAAAGGACACCATTGAGAGCACAATTGGAGATGTAGTTGAGCAAGTGTCTACAAGCTTACCCATCTATGAATATACTAAGTTGTTCATACACAAGAAAATAAAGATTACATGGCATGAAGTCAATGATATCTTTTAAGGCACCTTTTCATAGAATCTAGAGGACCGTAGAGTCTATGTCAACACACACAAGTCTGGCTTGTACCGAGTTGCATGCAGGTATCCCACATTTCCATGCGTGAACATGATCCAATGGATTCTCTTGCATAATGCTCCATAGACAATGGTGTTGAGTAGTCTCAGTGGAACAAAACTTGCTACCTTTAGGGAAGAGAACTTTTAGGACATGTATCACTTTCTGGAATCTATGAACAAAATGGATACACTCCTCAACCATCCCTGCAACAGAACAATCTCAAGAGACACCTTGAAGAGTTGGGTGAGAGAGCAATCTAAGTTCAGGATGGCACCCAAATAGGTATACATGACAAAGACACTGCCGAAGGCTTATCATTTCTTAGTCATCTTTTCATGCCACTTAAATGACCAAGAGAGTACAAAAATCTTCTCGCGGAGTTGGGTGATTGTGTTGGATTAGCTAGTGAATGAAGGAAGACCTTTCAATTCATCCAACATGTTGGCTCTCCGGATAGAGAGGCAGGTAACATATTCCCGGCATCTAGCCAAGGGTCAGTGAGAAAATATATTCATGTTTTCCTACATGCTTGATGGAATATGTGCCCACCAACACTTCCCTAGGTTGGGTTGGGCATGGACACCTTTGAAAACCATTTTGCACATCTATTGCAGGTTTTTCTCAGAGTGAAACTTCCATGGAGTTATACTATATCTATCAGGCCACTTCATCACCCTAGTGTACATGATTATCTTTGAGCACGATTCGCCTTACATGTCACAAGCATTGATGGAGGCATTACTTATCATAACAAATTGGTTGCCTCACCCCTTCACACCTTAATCTAGATGTACAACCTAAAGAAGGATTTGCATGTGTTACTGAAGTTTTCCATGGACAAAATGGTCATGCAAGAGTTTACATACCATATCTCATCAAGGTTTTCAATGAGAATAAATAGGAAGAATAAGGCACCTTGGCCCACTCTTCCTTTGCAAATTGAGTTGGATGATATCCATAGTCTCAAGCATGTTGAGGCCGAGACGAAGGAATTCAAGAGGTTCACATTCAACACCAAAAGTTTTAATCCATATGACCTACATTACTTAGTGGAGGGCCACTATGAAAGAGTGTATCATCCTTGGATCCACGGGGCATGTCATTTTCCTTAGGAAGACCCATGGAGATACTACTACAACTCCTCAAGGCTTAATGAACCAATGAGAATGGCTATAGAATGGTTAGGAGTGCATAAGGAAGCAACATCTTAGAGAGGAGAAACATTAGAAACATCAAGTGGAAATCGAGTTTTTCATGACAAAGGCAAGAGAAAGGTTTCCAACAACACAGAGGGGGAGCAAATCTATAAGCTTAAGGAAGATCCAGTTGTAATGAGAGCATATTTGGACACTGAGACAAAGAAGTGGCAACACAATAGGAGTATTTCGAAAAGATAGAGGGAGAAGTATAAACTAGAGGAGGCAGAGAAGAAGTTGTAGGAGGTGAAACAAAAACTAAGGGAAGAACAAGAGTTGCACAAAAAGCGGGAGGAAGCACAATAGGAAAACTAGGATGCACAATGTTCACACATTTATGAAACTCCGCAAATATAGGTTATTGAATCATCGCATCTGGAATATAGAAAATAGGATGAGCAGTTGTACGAGCCATACTTTTCTTAGGAGATTGAACAAATTTTGGAATATATGGACACAAATGTGTTTCAACCATAGTAGGATTAGGATACACACATCATACCCAAGGATCTAGAGGTCACTCCATTGGCTTCACCAGATTCGGGAACAGAGCAAGTCACAAGTGATCAACGAGACATTGAACTCCTTGAGGAAAATCCATAAGTAGGTGTGCACAACATATCCTTTAATGAGTTACAACACATAGTTGTGCAGTCATGTAGATTGCCCACACGGGATTTCCATTCATCTCCTGTGCATTTCAAAAAATGAGTGATCATGTCCGATGTGTGAAAACACCAAGTTGCATTGGATGATGCTGCAAAAGCATATGCCAAAGCCAACAGCTCAAGTGTGAGATTATTGATAGCTGAGGACAATCACATGGCTAAGGAATTGCAAGTGGCCAAGTAGGGAGAAGAGTAAGCTACAATAATTGCTAGAGCAGAGTTGAGGAAATAAATACTTGATGAAGTATCGTCTCTCAAGATAATCATGTGGAAGTTGTACTTCAAGTTCTTCAGCATGCATAAGTCAATTGTCCATCTTAATGGTTGGAAACAACACCATGATAGGAGAGAATTCATCTTCATAGATATACACACCATTGTCGTTCACATGCAGATATGGAAAATTATGTAAAAGGGAGCCGCATTGTACTTTCCAAACATGATGAAGCCAAATACAGTGGAATTAGAGGCATCCATTCGAAATTAGATCTATAACTATGAGGAACTCTCAGAGTCACCACCAACTTAAATGGTTTATATGAATGAGTGTTTAGGAGCCTAGATGTCATTGTGCACATGCATACAATCCCATCCATTGGTACACTCACTGAGGCAAAAGGAAAGAAACAAGACTGACTAGATTTGGAAATCTACTTCAATCAATTGATGCGCATAGCCACCAGTGGAGATTTGTAGGTGAATGCAGACACTATGCAACAAATTTCACTGGTCTAGCTGCACTCAATACCAAGATGCAAATGCTATATGACGAGTTGGATAGAGGTTCCAAATCAGTGTACCCATATGCAACAGAGGAAAGAGTTCTCTTTCAAAAGGATGTCATGACGGACTATGTGGACATCATAGCAAACTACCAAGATTGGGATCGGTTCACCACCATCGATCACCAATAGGATGTAGACGAGTTAGTCTTCCCACAATTTTGTGAGTATTAGTGATGTCTTGTATGTCTTATTCAAGCCCATTTTGTCTCACATCGGTACATGTGTAAATTTTATTGTAAACATGTTGTACAATGAAAGACCAACTGTCAATAGTAGAATGTAAACAACCATGTGTAAGTATAAGATTCATGAGGATATATCAAGAGTCAAAAAAGGGAACATCAAGGGTCACCCCACCCTTTGCTATATATAGAACCTCATAACTCATAGCACAGGCTTTTTGGGATCCAATATTCTGATAGGTATAACTTAGAGAAAGCTTGGAGTGTATTATAATGAGCCTTGGCTTCTCCACAATGCAGATCATGTACATCTCTTTGGAGGAGCAGGCAGAAATGACTGTAACATTCCACTATTGGGGCTAGTGGTTGTCATGGTTGTATGTATGATTAGATATCTCATTCTTTTAATATAACATAGCTAGCATGTTTCATGCACATATTGTTATTGTAGTTCAACGATTCTTGTTACTCTAATGATGTATGTAGTTCTAACATATGCATGTATGTATGGACTATTTTGTATATCTTTGTATGAATCTTACTGAAGCATGTTATTGGTTTAACTCATCACCTTAGATTTTTTACTATTCTTCTTTCCATCTTGTGATGTCTTTCATCTCGTGTGTTCCCTTTCAAGCTGCATGCTATTAGATGCTTCTAAGGGGTGCACTCCTCTCCCCTTTCACGTGTTATATAATTTCCATGCATCTTCCCTGACTGGTTGCAAGGTCGCACCCTTGTTTCCAACAAGGAAATCTTACTTACCTTTGTGTAGAACCACAGTGAAGGCGATACCATACTACCCACTACTGGGATCAGGGAAAATTTTAAGAACCCCCCCTATATTTATAAGTATAATAAATGGGTGAATCTCCATGGTATATGGGAAAAATGGAAGGCGATTTTATTAATAATATAATATGTATATATATTTTTTTGGCGAATTTCTCACCAGGCATGGTGAATA